>JBBMEF010058897.1:0-11848 GCA_037832685.1 Sicyos baderoa | reverse complement strand
AGGAAGGAAAGAGTTGAGAGCGAGCAGAGAGAGAGAACAAAGCAATCTCTAGTGGTGGGCTGTTTTCCTGGTTCCATTTCAGTCTTCTTCATCTATATAGTCAGAAGCAATGGATGTTGCAAAGGCACAAGCGAGAGACAGTAGATTCTTTGTTTTCCAAGAAATTGTATTAGTACCAAGAAAGATGCAGTATCCAGTTGTAAAACGACGCGTCATAGGGAACCCAATATGTCATCCCTATGATCTCGATGTCAAAGGATTAAGAGGATCCCTCAATGCTGCTACAGGCACTCATGAGTTCGGATTGGGTAATATCAAGGAGATAATAGAAGGACCCATCAAAAGTAGTTCAGTTTTATCGAGCTTCCTGAGTACAAATCTCTTCATGGAATGGCATTCTTAGTTAGACTGTTCTAGCTCTTCTTTTGACAAGTGCAGCGGCTAAGCATATGGTATAGCATTTCGAGATTGGCTTAGTTATCAGGAATGAGGAAGTCAGTTTATTCTTTTCCCAACAAATCGAAGAACCTAATGGATGGATCCAACTCATCTCATACATTTGAGAGAGTTGACAAGGGCTGAGAGAGCTAATTGAATCACAAACGCAGTCGTTAATGTTTTCAATCAGTCGTAGTAAACATCTGCTCCCCCCTTTATCAGTCTTAAGCAAACTCTTTCCCGCATGAGGAAATTTGTCCTAAAAGATCTCTATCATTTATTGAATCGGTTTTTTTCTCAGTGGTGCTCGAAGAATTCATGCCACCAATCCGACCAAAGCCAAGACTCTTCAGAAAAGCAAGGCCGAAGTAAAGACCTTCCGGAAGAAGAATAACTCTTCTAGGCGCCCTACCTAAGCATTACATTACGACAATATCAGAAAAACATCAATCCGAAGAAGAAGTGACAGGACTTTGAATGGTATCAGAAGGTTAAGAGAGACTAGTTTTATTCAAAGCATCTCGAAAGAAAGAGAGAGCAGCTTCTTCTCGAAGAGCGGAGTCGTGCAAAAAGAAAGGAGCGAATACTTGTTCTTAACTTATTCAAGAGTAAACTATGCTAATCGTTCTTTTTTACGTCAGCCTATTTATTTTCCTATTATGATTAAGACCCTCGACAGAGATAATTTCAGAAACACCCCTATAATATTTAATTGGAATGGAAGTTGAAGTCCTAAAGGCAGCATCTAGTCCAGTCCCTCCACTCCAGCATCAGTGCCTCACCTCTTGAAAAAACCTGCAGCATCTTTTAATCCACCAGTAGCGACTAAGAAAAAAGAGGAAAATTAGAGTAGACTTAAATCCTTCTCATAAGAAAATTCCCGACCCTAGGGGCCTTTTATGCCTTCTGTCATGTCTTCCGAGAAAGTACAACTTTCTTTCCATAGGGGCCCTATCCTTTTTGGAATTCTTTGTGTAAGTAAGCCAGTTGCTCCTATTGCTAAGCGCTTTTCTAATTTTTCTAATATAAATATAATCTCTTTAACCAAACAGTCTTACTTAAGGCCTTCCATCCCATCCATAGTAGGAGTCCCCTAATGTTATGCCTTCTATTTACTATAGGGTAGGCGCTTATTCTTCTTTCATTCCTATTCCTGCTAGTCTTATTGATATTGATTGAAAGTGCTGCAAAGAAAGCGAAAGCATATCCTCACTGGGGAATCTTACCCTTAGCTCTACAATCTTATTGTTAGGCCCTACTATAGATATATCTCTATTAGCCCTATGATTTACTATCCCTCTCAGATCAGATCAAGAAAAGAAATCTCAAGAGAAATCGCCATTGAAAGAAACTCCAATTGTAACTGGGCGAAAGGAAACTGCAACTAAAACAGCGGGGACGGCAGAAAGAAGGACCGAAACTCGATACCTTTCCACTGCATCGAAGGTAACTGGCCAAGATGTAACAGAACTACCACTAGCTGGTATGGAACTAGCACTGGCTGACGAAGAACTCACAAGAGAGCTCTCAAAGTATTACACTAGGATTGAGACTAGAAATTTCTTACTCACTGGTAAAGGGGAACTGGGCCTATATAAAGATTACCTTGTAACTAGCCCGCCATGAAAAACTTAGTACATCCTAGAAAAAATCTATCCCTAGTTTGAAATTCAGACTCCTGCTTTTCAAAGTGGCTTTCCAAAACAGAAAAACTCATTCGCTCGCTGACAGAAAGAATGAAACGGGGGAGGAGCCCCCCAAAAAAAAAGACTATAAATAGAAGATCTCTAACAGGCTTTCTTTCGTTCCTGCTTTTATCTAAGCAGTAGCTCGCGATCCGATGTGAGAAAAAAGAAGATTTACTGCATGAACTATTCAGAACGGGAATCCTACATCTCCGGAACGGGAATCCTCCTATGAGCACTATCTGCTGCCAAGACTGTTACAAGTGGGAATGCTGCTATTGGGACAAAGACTTCTACTGCTATTCCTACTAGTGTAACTGCAAGAGCAAGCGCTTACCCTATCACTAAAACTAGTGAAACTAAATGGGTGGCAGGTGTAAAAAGAACTGCTATGAAAGCTGGTACTTAGACTGGTGGAATTAGCGCAGGAGCTAGATGTACTCTGAACACTCCAACAACTGACTTGGCTAGATCAATTGCTTGAAGGAAATACGCTACAGGAAAAAAGAAAGCTACTAGTGCAGCTGGAAATAGTTTTTATCCTAATACAGAAAAAGCGGGGTAATTCGCTATGAAAAACAAACTTTGCTTTCTGGAGGATATTGCTTTTGCCTCTAGCTATCCAAAGCTCTATCCCTTTATTGCTGTAACTGCAGGTATTCCACTAGCCCCAAGGTCATTCCCAAGGGCTGCAAGGGACCGCCTTGTCTAGACCGACAACACAACAAGGGCAACTTGAATGGAACTATAAGAATAAGAGTAAGATAACCCTTTCATAGTAGCCCGTTACTCTGCCGGCTTTCCCAGTATCGTTAGCCCTCCCTTGTATAGAATCCTGCTAGGGAGCCCTCGTTTGGCCCCTTTTGCCTCGCCTGATACGACATGGAAAGCAACATAAGGGGTTTTGTTTACCAATGCAACTATATCGGCTTAAGACTTTGGATATGCTCTACTTTTTTTTCTGGGAACTTTCACGGGATCGAAAGCGGAAAGCAGAAAAACCCGGTTCGATAGAGCCAGGGACTTCTCCTTATACGGATACTGGGGATAATAACTACTTCTAGACTGGCACTACTGATACGAATCTACCAGGAGAAACATTAGGGAATAAAAAAGTCTATTTACATTGACTATATTGTAAAGTGATTATAGAGGCATATTACAAGAATCCTCCAAAGCAGCTAGATTTTCTTCTACCTGGCTTGAACTGAAAGGAAGGGGGACTTCACTAGTGTCTCAATTTAAAAAGAAGAAGTAGGGGCTACTTCCTTCCTTTGAATCAATCACAGCTAATATGAGAACTCATAGACCAAGAGCTCCAACCGGACTAGCGGCAGATATTGCAAAGAGATCACCAGCAGTGGTTAGAAGAGCTTCTATTTCACCAAAAGCGTATGCCATTAACAGCTTCTACGGGACTAGCAGTGCTTATGAACCATCAACAGGAGAGATTGGTTTGGCCTCATTCTTACCAATGGTATTCTCAGGAACTTCCTCGAGAGAGGACTATTTGTCCTTTTCATCAGGAAAGGGATAAGGTAAGGAAAAAGGCATAATTAATAGTCAAAGAATCGGGAAAAAGTGACAAAGTCATCAGTACTACAGCTTGGGCATTTGCAAACACCCGATTCTACTCGAACATTTTCAGTCTCACTACCCTCACTTGTTTTGTCATTCACTAGCTTTCGAGCTAGTTCCTTCCCCGAATGGGTTTGGGGGTTTTGTACCAAGTGCCCCAAGAAATGAGTAGAGAATGGTTACCCGCTAGGGGGCCTAGGATTGTTGATTGGTAAACTTCACTGAATTCCTCGGCTAACCCTTTAATTCCCACCTCCTCTGAGTCCTTGTCACTTTGGGAGATTGTGACCCTGCTGATGCTTCTGTAACTTTCTTTTCTTATTTATTCAATTATTATTGAATTAATTCTTGATAATTGAAGAATATGTAATTTTGACTTAAGTATTCTACCGTTGAAACTAAATCTTCCAATGGTTTGCAAGCCGTTAGATTGGGTACACTCAACGCAAAGGGAATTCCCTTTTGACTTTGATGTAAGTGAAGTAAGGAAGCCTTTTGTGTTATCGGATATGAGAGGTGGTTACTTAAGCAGTCCTACCTTAGATATATATAATAGGGTTGGTCTTCTATCATCCCATAACCTAAGCAATTTCAATATAGAATTACATAGTAAGTATAAGGAAATGTGTTCCATATTGAATGGGCTTCAGAAACAAGGATTTCAGATAAATAAAAAGGTATTGGAGTTCATTAAGAAGAATCGTCCAACTTTAGAAAAAGTAGGTTTTCTTATGCCAGGAATACTAGCACGCGTGAATCTGAAAGAAGCCTTCGATCTTCTGAGGAAATCTTATTACCAGAATATGGCTATAAAGGGAGCTTGTAGCCTTGATGCTCTCTTAAATGAATTAGCTATTAGAGCGCAAAAAGCTAGGTATGAGGATTTAATACTCAGGCTAGTGTCCGCATACGAGGATTATGTCTTTTATATGCCCGCCTTTATGGACTTCCGTGGTAGAATCTACCGCTCAGGTATCTTGCATTTTCATGAGCGTGATTTAGCTAGAAGTTTAATAGTTTTTGCCAACAATCATCAAGAGGAAGAAGGAAGCAACCAGTCGGCAAAGGACATAGTAGCCTCTGCAGCAGCCTTTAAGTATAAGAAATTCTATCTTTATGATGAAGCTCTTCAATGGTATAAGGAAAACCAGAGTTTGATCTATGCTTCTGATGAGAGTTTAATAAGCTTCGCTAAGGGTGCTAGCGCTCCATTTCAGTTCATAGCCAAGGCCCTGTGTAACGATGGAGTTCAAGAATATAATAGAATACCAATAACTCAAGATGCTACTGCCAGTGCTTATCAGATCATGAGTTACTTATTACTTAACGAAGAAATGGCTAGGAGAACGAATCTTATTCCCCACCCTGATGGGAAAATACAAGATGTATACACGTACTTGCTCCAGGATTTAAAGGAATTTATGCGTCATCGAATAAATGATAATTTAAAGATGGAAATCATTGAATCTAAGTTAGATAGAAAGCTCATCAAGAGACTATTCATGCCATTGATCTATGGGAAGACATTGATCAGCATGGAAATGGATATTAGGATAACATATGGGCAATTACTAAGTCGAAAGGATAGCTAT
Organism: Sicyos baderoa; assembly: GCA_037832685.1. Lineage (NCBI taxonomy): Eukaryota > Viridiplantae > Streptophyta > Magnoliopsida > Cucurbitales > Cucurbitaceae > Sicyos > Sicyos baderoa. The sequence goes on along the minus strand of JBBMEF010058897.1, from coordinate 6,555 downwards.
AACCTCGCTAAACTTAGCAATGAATTTTGGATCCATAAATATCCAGATATAGCCAATTTGATGAAGTTGATTAACATCGTTAGTTGGTTTTGTTCAACAAAGGATAGAGCTGTTGTCTATAGTATACCGTATTTCACTACAAAACAGGATTATATGTCTTTCATAAAAGAAAAGATAATTGTTTATGAAAGGAATACAAAAAAGAGACGACAGGCTACTCTAAGCGTACCTACTATGAAGAGGGATAGGCGAAAGACTCAATCCTCAACATGCGCCAACTTTATTCATCAAAAGGATGCATACGTGGCCATGAAAGTAGTTGAATCATTATTGAGTCAACGTGCTGCTATCTATACCGTACACGATAATTTTATTACCACTCCGCCTTACGTAAAAGTAGTCCCTGATATATATACCAAGGTCTTTATTAATATGGGTCCTCCACTTCAAATAATTAATGATTTTATTAATAAAAATCTGATTCTTCCATACTACCATAATCAAGATATTAATAACATATCACCCTTATACTATCACAATAACAATTATCCTATGCCATCTGATTATCTTACAGATTTCTTGAATTCACTTTCACCAACTAAAGATAAAAAGAAATGGCATACAAAGGTATCAGACTTTATTAAGTGTTACAACAACTATATAGATGCTTTGTGCGGTAATCAAGTGATTGATTCAGAGGAGCCTTCTAATGAAGTGAAGTGGAATAGATTTAAGACACTTCTAGAGAACAGAAGTCATAATTACAGCGTGCATTACTAATTATATAGAATAGAATAGAAGCTAGGGAAAATAGCTGCTGCCTCTTAGCGCTCTTAGCTGCCTCTTAGCGGATAGGCTGATAGGTAGGGCGCAGATAGGCGGGTGCCTCTTAGCGGATAGGTACGGCCTCTTAAGTAACTCAGTGCAACCTGTGTAGGAAATGAAAAATGGATGAAAAAAAACTCCACTAACTACTTATGACTACCTGCCCTATGGATGAATTAGCCTTGTTTTTAGCTGTTTTGGAACAGAACTATCAACGGAATTATAGTGAATATCCATTGATTTCTAGTGTGGATATAAACTATTTTAAGGATCGAATTACTTCTTTCAGTAACAATGGTATTGGATGTGATATGCTATATGATCCTCTAATGGGACCCTTGGTTCAATCGTCGTTGGCACACTTCCTTTACATGAAGAAGAATCGTATTGATTTAAATGGAGATATAATGGGATTCCATCCTAATTATATACGTTTTGCATTTATGGATAGCTTAATAGCTAACAAAGCATCGGTAACACTTGGTTCTTTTAAGCTTTATGACTTTTCACCAAGTGCTGCTTTTATGGACAGGGATAAACTTATGCTAAAGGTTAGTGAGTTGTTACAGAATCCTATTCTAGAAGCATTGGTGTATACCTTTGTAAAAAAACTCCAAGTAGATGGTGGTACGTTAGATAGAATCTTTGAATTCGTTCAAACTAAAACGAAACCAACTAGGGGTATAGGTTTGCTATATTTTATACTCATGGATTTGTATTTAGAACATGTTGATTATTTTATATATGAGACTATAAGCAAATCTGGATTCAACTGCTTTTGGGCTAGGTGCCTGAATACCGCTATCATGGGATTTACGGATAAGAGAACAGTCCCCAAATTTACTAAAATCTTGAAGTTGGACTGCGTACTTCCAGCATGGGGATTGACTGCTAAAGTACGCACAGGATCCAGGGGGGGAAGAGTTCTTAGACCATGGCAAGGAAAGATATATATTAATATGGAAGGGCACCTACAATGGGAAAGACCCGAAAGTCTAATTTCTATGTAATGAGAAATCGGGCCTATGATTAGTACTTATAATTTTGGTGTTAAAATGGACCGGTCTAACGGTTGAACCGGAGAGTTGGGAGGATATGGTAGGGCCCTTCTCATTTCTTGCTTTTATTCATCTGGTTTGGGTCTATCGGGAGAGCTATTGTCGTGGTCCTTCTTAGCCTTCTTAGCCTTCTTAGCCTTCTTAGGCTTGGTCTTGTAGATAGTTGGTTGAACAGTAGTGGTCTTTTGACCTTCAGTAGTTGGTTGAACAGTAGTGGTCTTTTGACCTTCAGTAGTGGACTGACTGACTGATTCCCCATTTTGATGAAATAGCTCATATTTTAAAATAGTAGTAGCATCTTGAGTTCCTAGGTCTATTACATTTATAGGTCGTGTGTCTATCCAGACATTATTTGAATCATAGACATTCTCTCTTTTAGAACTCTGTGGTAGTCCTAGTTTGATCATAATATCTTTTCTTCCAATCTGGAGTTTTTTCCAATCTATTCTGAAATTAGCATGAATGGGGATCTGCTTCGTTAGAGATAGATCTGCTAATTGCTTTTGAAACCATTCTGATGTTACTAAATCTTTAGCAGGACCCTTGTGTTTAAGAATATGTCTATCATCTTCTATGTCTAACATATAACTTTTAGGTGCTAAGAAGATTCCTCTCTTGACATGGTTTTCGAGTTTTTTCTTACCCAATTCAGTGGAAGAGACTAAATCGTCTGGAAGAGGACTTCCTAGAACTACTGAGTCTGTATCAGTATAGTAACAGTCAGGTCTGGAAATGTGTGGATACATATGAATACGAGCACAAGCTGTTATAGCTGCAGCCATTTGAACTGCCGACATCTTAGGAGCTTTCCAGTCATCGTCGTCTACAAAGCTACTATTGGTAATGTAATTGACAATATAGTAATGATCGGTAAGCTTATCTGCGGATTGAAAATTATCCATCTTCATCAATTCCTCGTATTTTTTTTGATTGCAGATCTCTGTTACTGTACTTTCAGGATTCATACCAAATCTACCATAGAGCGAGTTCATTAGAATCTTATAAATAAATGTCATAGGCTCATCACCAGCTTTCTTGGCTTCTAGTCTGCTTTCATAGAGGTCTGAGATGAAGCTTTCGAAAGGACTGGACTTCTTCTCAAACAAATACCCCCTAAGAGGAATTATCTGGTAACCTAAATCACGTGCGAACTTCAACTCTTCGCTATAAAAGACTCCAATGAATTTACCTGTAGGAAAGATTAAAGTACCAAATTTATCCTTATAGGGCAAGAATGGATGTGATATACTAGTAGGACATACTACATAGGCCTCAATAAAGCCAAACAAGCTATCCAAATCAACGCCCTCCAAATTATTCTTCCAGACAGGTACACCACAAGGCATCGGATAGGATTTCATAATAAAAGGATATAATGAGTTAACATCGTAGTAGTACAGATTCTCACCATAGGGCTTATAGACATCCACATGACCCCCATAATAGCCGCGCCTAATAAAAGTGTCTTGGTTTCTAGTAGGTATATTGATATGATAGGTATTATCATCAAAATCTTTCTTACGAAAGATTTTCATGGAAAGCGATGACACTGTCATCACATCCTCGATATCAATCTGGTACTTAGACCAATTAATCTCTTGAGCCTTCAACATCACACCTCCTAAGATAAGGATATCTTGTCGAAGATAGTTTATCAAATCCGAACTATTAAACTGAAGATCAGACACTACCAAATCCTCATGTGGGATAGATCCTTTGGGGCCTAATTCAGGGCATAATGTCCTTCCCAATGATGCAAGAGAGCTAGGCAGCAATGTGCAAGAATCTCTAAAACGTAATAAGAACTTATCGCCTATATATACTTTCAACTCGTAAAGTTTATGATTCCTCACCAAGGGTTTGATTTTATACTTATTCCCACGATCAGCATAATACCTAAGAATTAAAATACCATCAAATCGGGCAAAATTATGGAAATAAACTGTTCGAAGCCTCCTATTGTTTATCACACATTCTTCCAAATTAGATAGAAATTCAAACATAATTCTGTGACTCCTTTCTTCAAAGTTAGGATAGAAAGTTATGTGATTTTCACTGAAAAAGATTTGTGTCGAATAGGAAGGTATGGAAGTAAGATCATCACCAGGCTTCACCACTAAGTAACCTGCTGCATAAGGAACATGAACATTATTCACCATTACCGTCTCTATATCGGCTACAATGAAAGGACGACATTCTTTTATATTATTATCTTTGATTGCGCTTATCATAGAGGGAATACGCCTCTTTTCATACATCAGTGATTTGACATCTGGTAGATTACCACTTATAATATCTGAATCCATAACTTTGATAATCTTTCCAATCATATCAGATATATTAGGAAATAAAAATGATTTAATAAGGGAATCCTTAGATTCATAATAGATATTAAGGAAGACACCTTTTATCACAGCATCTTGATATTTTTCACCGTATAAAATCACTTGTTGTTCAATCATATCATAGATCCTTTTTTTTTGAAGTCTATTACCTAAAGGATCACACAATGGAATAGCCTTACATAAAATACATGAGATATCATAGGATGTAGTTAAATGCATTGTATATCCCATGGTAATTTTCAAATACTCGGAATCAATATTGTAAGCGTACTGCTCTAGCAATTGGATAAAGGCTAATGTGAGAACTTCATAATCAATAATGCTAGGATATGGAACCATAAAACTAGTAGAAGCATAGATATTTCCAGGATAACGCATCTTCCATCTAACACAATCAATAGAACTTTGTAAGGGATCCCAATAATAATAATAGCTAGTAGAGGAATAGGACCTATTAATATAAAAATTCTCCCTATTCAATAACATATTCATGTTATTCATGTGTTTGTTTTTCATGTGTTTCATTGTGATTTTTCATTTTTCATTTTTTTTTTGCAGCACGTTGCAAACATCCTGTGTATCGAGTGTGCTAGGTGTGGGGATAATTTCTTGGTGCGTCTGTCACTTCTTCCTCGGCCTTGGTCGACTCTGACACTGAGAGACGAAAGCAAGGGGAGCGAATGAGGGTGCATTTTATTATATACTTCTAAGTTTAGAAATTTGCACCTTTTTTATTATCCCCTAAAGGGTCGCAGATTTGTTGGGTGCATTTTGCTAAGTTGTAGAATTCGTGTATAAAGAAGTAGATTAGCACGCGTAAGCAGTAATTCTACTTTACCGATATCAACTGATGTTGATCTTTACTTGCGAAGAATTTTAACGTATAATGAGGAAGGTAGACTGGCATGGAGACACCAACCTGCGGTATTCTTTTTCTTCATTTGGCGCGACAACTTCGTGACACACAAAAATCATAAGAGAAGAAAAACGTTGATATAGTATGGGACCTCAACCGGTGGATCTGCCTTTCTTCGCGCATTTTCTGGCTCTGCAAAAAAACTGCGTTGCGTTGAGATGTGTGATAGCTGTCATGGGACTGTTTACCTTGACTAGTGATAACATTTGAATTTATCTTACTTTTTGTATTGCACTTACCATGTCCGATCTTGTGTTGACCTATTTGGTTTTCTTAATGGGGAATCTGGCTTTACCAGCCTTTATTCTCATTGTTGCCAGCTGGCGAGTGGCCAGGCTTCGGGGATTAACCGAAGAAAACTTCCAGTCTCGCGTCGAGGAGTCCGTGTCCGATACAATAAGGGAGCAGCTCATAGAAAAAGTAATCAGCCCGCTGTTTGGCGAAAATGACATAAATTTGCCGCCAGGGAAAACTACTTATGAAGTGGTAAATACCTTAGTACCTGGCGATGATCTCCAATTACTAACTGTCATCTATCATGATTTGGTCACGTTCGGTTCAGAGAGTTCCTATTACGTACAACTAATCCAGATTGTTCATGCTATGTGGGGTGGAGGATAATCTAAGTGAGACAGTTCGGTTCCTAAATTTCTCATTGGAATTTCTTTCATTATCTTGAACTTGATAGTTCAGGTTTCGGAATGGTTTTTTTCTTCTTTCTTTTTTATTGTATGCCGCTCCGCGATCAAGGAGCAAGAGAACCAAGTGGGCTGTGGTGATGTCAGAATTTGCACCTATTTGTATCTATTTAGTGATCAGTCCGCTAGTTTCTTTGATCCCACTCGGTGTTCCTTTTCCATTTGCTTCCAATAGTTCAACCTATCCGGAAAAATTGTCGGCCTATGAATGTGGTTTCGATCCTTCCGGTGATGCCAGAAGTCGTTTCGATATACGATTTTATCTTGTTTCCATTTTATTTATTATCCTTGATCCGGAAGTAACCTTTTCCTTTCCTTGGGCAGTACCTCTCAACAAGATTGATCTGTTTGGATCTTGGTCCATGATGGCCTTTTTATTGATTTTGACGATTGGATTTCTCTATGAATGGAAAAGGGGTGCTTCGGATCGGGAGTAATCACTAGTGAGAGGGCAAAAAGAGGGGGGAAGGGCAAAGGAAAGAGCGATGCCTACATTAAATCAATTGATTCGTCATGGTAGAGAAGAAAAACGGCGCACGGACCGTACTCGAGCTTCGGATCAATGTCCCCAGAAGCAAGGAGTACGCCCGCGTCTTTCAACGAGAACACCGAAAAAACCTAATTCAGCTCCACGTCAGATAGCCAAAGTACGGTTGAGCAATCGACATGATATATTTGCTCACATTCCGGGCGAAGGTCATAATTTGCAGGAA
>JBBMEF010058886.1:0-11848 GCA_037832685.1 Sicyos baderoa | reverse complement strand
TGGCATTTTAAAAATTGAAAATCCGGAAAATTAAAATGAAAAACTAAAATTGCAAAAAAAAAGTTGTGAGCCTAAATATACAAATATTGTTCGAAAGTGGTTTATATAGTATAATTTTTCTTTTATATATAACATATTTGAAGTTAATATAAGTTCGAGTTAATTTATTATAACATATTTGAAGTTAATATTAAGTTCGAGTTAATTTATCTAAAAAACACACTAAACAAAACCAACTCATTTTAATTTTTAGTGCTTTTAAATGAATCGACCACTTCATACGTCTCTAACTGTAAAGAGATCCAAATATTGAGATCTAATATCCAATATCCAATATCCATATTTTAACTCAATAATATTAAATTATATATGATTGTTAAGGTTCAAAACATTTCATTCTTGTATTCAAAAAAAAAAAAAAAAAACATTTCATTATTAATTACATATATTCAATTTTTGTATTCAATTAAGACATTACAACTTTGACACCCAGAATATTATAAGGGAAACCCTAGCCTTACTTATTTAAACTAAAAAGTGTCGGAATAAACTTTAATGCAATTTTTTAATGTTTAATTGTTGTAATTAAAACTATAATTAAGAAATTAATGAGTTGTCAATTTAAAAGTTAATTAATGAATTAGTAGATTCTTAATTCAGCAATTAGTAGAAAAACGTATTTCATAAAAATGTAGAGACCAAATTATAATATGTTATAAATAGAGTGTTCATTTCATTGAAAAAGATTGAAAGAAGACGAAAAGGTTGTAGAGAGTTCTAAAGAAATAAAGCAAAAATGTTGTAGAAAATGTTTGTGTACATTGTCTCTCTAATGACAAAGTGAAAAACTTCCACGATTATTCTATTTGTATTTTTTTTTGTTTGTTAATAGCATCTAGATTTTACAAAAAAGACCTCATAAACATCAATAATAATAAAACCACACTCAATTTTAGGCGTACACATCTCTAAATATATTTTCAAGATTTTTTTTATTTTGAAAAATATATTTCAAGACTTAAACCTATAGTACTCTACAAAGAAAGGACTTCACCCAAAATGATCAAATCCTAGAGTGGAACAAATGATACAAAAAAAAGTAAACTAATAAATAATAAAAAATAAAATAAATTAAGAAAACTTTAAGGTTGAAGACTCTTTGTAACGACCCGACTTCCTAATGACTCTAATGGAGACGTTACTCATGCATGATTTGAAAATGAGTTTTTAAATAAAATGGGCATCAATTGCAAATGAACATTTAAGTAAAAACAATTTATTCCAAAATACGTAAAGCGGTTCAAACAGTTATAAAAGTAAGGTTCGGGATCCCAAAGGAAAAGTTGTAAAGCGTAGAAAACAGGTATAAGTTTGAAACATAACATAACACGAGTTTAAAATAACTAAAACGATAAATAAATGCGGAAGATAAGGACGTCGTCCCTATGATCACAGAGCTCCACAGTCAGCCACCTCAATATGTTATCATACTTGGAAATATAAGGGGTGAGTACAATATATAAACATATATACCCAACAAGAAGTTCATCATGCAAAATAAAGTAAAAGCACACAGGGTAGGGTCGATCCATTGGTCGATCACTACCAGGTCAACGGTGCTAATGCCGTGACAACAGGGGCATACGCGGATGCCGAAATAGTTACCTGAACGTATCAGGGAGGGGTCCACAAGTGAGGAATACACAGAGTATCCCTAAACCTCGGAAAAAAAAAGAGAATATGGGCATCGTAGCTAACCCCGACATGCGGGGACCGATGTATGTAGACAACATCCCAGGCATGCAGGCTCACCGGCAGGCATTCCTCCGCGCCGTCATCTGTCCCAGTGGCCTCTTCACGTATGCGTCAGGGTCAATGCCGGCCATGACGGCCCTCCGCCTCACATACGGGGCCGTTGTAGTAGTGTCAGGGTCAAGCGAATCATGGATCACCCACCGTCTCACGTACTACAACGGGCAAACAAGTAGAACATACAACATGCCATATAAAGTCCAACCAGGTAGAAGATAACGATTCAATCACATAATTTCTTGTTACAACATGTTTCACAATATAGTCTAAGGCATACAATACTAAACAGGATGGCACATGTAACATTCTACAAATCAATACAAGATGACTTCACAATATGGGATATCACAAATATACGAAAAAAAACTTCACAACACGAGTTATATCAAATTTCGCATAACAAAAAAACGAGAGATTCAGGAAGGTAAATAACAAAGATATAATCATCCAAACATCATGTTATAGTTCGAAAGCCCTAGTCATGCCATTACTTGCGATGAAATTGCCACACCCGACTCACAATGAAACCCCTTACCTTTCCCGACGACTCGACCGAACACCAAAACCACCACGTTAGCTAAGAAAGGCTCCCAGGTCACCTAAATGAGAAACAACGCCAAGAGTTCGTTAGGAACAATCTAAACGAACTACGAACGGAAAAATACTCACAGGATCGAGGGGAAGAAGCTGTCCGAAAACGCGTCGTCGGAGCTCGGTGAGCCGTCACGAAACGGAGCGAGTCATACCTCGTTGGAAAGGTCTCGATCTCTAGAACACGGAACTGGTCTCGAAATTTCAAACGGATCTCTCTAGCAACGGGAAACTGCAAAAGAAGTAGTGATTTTAAAACTTGAACTTCTCCGGAATCCATGGATTCCGGCCGAAAAACTGAAGGGAAAGTTAAGAAACAAAAAGGTAAAGGCCTTACAAGTGACAAGTGATAAAATGAGGCGACGAGCGAGCGTTGGGTCGAAGTTTGGATCCCGGAAGATCACAAAACAGCCCCCCCCCCCCCACGACGGCGCAAGGTCGACGGCGGTGGCTCCAAGTTGGCGGCGACAGAGCGGCGGTGCAGGCGGCTGCAGAGCGGCGGTGCCGTTGAGTGGGGGCGGCAGCGTGAGGTGGTGCTGGCAGCTTGGTTGCTTCTTTTGTGTAAAAAGGGGATGGCTGTTTTTTTTTTTAGGTCTTTTGCGTGCGTGGAAGAGAAAGGGAGGGGAGGGAAGATGGTGGCCTGGATCACGCCACGTGGCGCGATCTGGGCTGTTGGCTGGGGAAAGGGGGGCTGTTTGGATGAAGGGATAGGAGCAAAACCCTCTAAAAGACCCACTTTTCTCATTTTAAAAACCCCAAAACCCAAAAAAATTATTTAAATTAAGAAAACAACATTTAAATTCATAATAAAAACACAACACAATTAAACACACACAAAAAAATAACTACAATATGAGGAATAAAAAAAATAAATAACAATTAGTGATAAATTAATAAAAGTAAAAACCAAAACCTTACACTCTTTGAAGACCAAACAAGCATTGAAGATGAGAATTTTTTTTTTTTTTTTTTTTTTTTTTTTTTTTCATTAAAGGAGAAATTGCATAAATCACTCTTAGTTATGATGTTTGTAACAATTGCACCTTTAAATTTGTAATTTGGTCAATTAATCCCTAGAAAATTTGATATTTGTTGCAATCAACATCTTTAAGCTAAATTTAAGTAATATAATAAGGATAAAACTGTCATTTCAAAAAGTCTATTCCTCTTTCTTCTTCAACCTCATTTCTTCTCTTAAATTAATTTTTTTTTAAAAAAAATAGAAAATGAAATTTACACCAATAAATAACCAACGACCAAGCTAATAACAGATCTACAAAACAATCTCTTTTTCTTCACTATTTTCTATGATATAATATTTAAAATTAGACTATATGGGTATGAACTCGTTTAACTATGCTGTGTATGGACTTTTGATTCACTTAATCAAACTTTTCTGAGGAAGAATTTAGATTTTAAAGGAATTCAAGGCTTAGCAAATTGCTCCCGAATTTGTACTTAAAAAAAAAAAACTTTGCAATTGCTTTGTACTTTCGCAATGCAAACTACATAGCATAATTAAACGAATTGGACTGTGACAAGTGGTATCAGAGCTCTGTTAGCTCGTTTCAAAAGTTTCCACAAGAATGAGTGAGAAGAAACCAACAGTTAAGGACAATGCCGACCGGTTGGTTCTATTAGAAGAAGAGATACTATATATGAGGGAGGTCCCGAGCAATGTTTAATTGTTGAAATCTCGCTTGGACAAGATTGTCGAGAAAACCGATATGATTGATGCGGTAGCTGGCCGACTTGAGGGGATGCCCATCCAAGAATTGATGATGAGGGTCGAGACCCTAGAAGATAAAATCTCTCGATACGGTATATTCGATCGTGGAGACGACTCGTCACGTCCGTTGCGCGCATGGAAGAGCGCCTCGGGAGCATGGAGTCCGCGCAAAGATCATTGTCTCAACAAGTCAATGAACTGTCTGAGGATGTTAAATCGGAAATGGATGCCTTTAAAACACAATTGGGCGAACTGAACGCCCGCGTGAATCTCACCATTCAAGCGGTGGGAAACCAGGTCCCCGCTAGAGGCGTGGTCCAGTTAAACAAGGTTAAAGTACCTGACCCAAAACCCTTATGTGGGGCCTGAGATGCAAAAGTTTTGGAGAATTTCCAATTTGACATGGAACAATACTTCAAGGCTACGAACACCGTCGTTGAAGACTCGAAGGTCACGTTAGCGATGATGCATTTAAGTGACGTCCCCAAGTTATGATGGCGGTTACGTTACATTGACATCCAAGATGGGAGATGTACCATTGACACTTGGGATAAGCTGAAGCAAGAGTTACGCTCTCAGTTCTTTCTCGAGAATGTTGAGATTCTAGCAAGACGTAAACTTTGGGAGTTAAGACATAGCAAAACAATCAGAGAGTATGTCAAACAATTGCTGGGTTGATGTTAGACATCCGAGATACGTCAGAGAAAGACAAAGTCTTATGTTTTGTTGAAGGACTGTAGTCATGGGCAAAGTAAAAAATCTACGAACAAAAGGTGCAGACCTTGTCAGAAGCCTATACTGTAGACAAACAGTTGTTTGATCTACAAGGTAAGGATAGAACCGAGAAACCCCAAGATATTAGGCGATACAGAACCTCTCCACGTAGAGACAGTAGAAACAGCCACCATAACTCTCCCAATGGTGGGGTAGGAGACCGATTAAGACAAATGAGGGGGCAAGGGTCGCCACAGAAAAATGGTCGTGGGCCTCACACATCGGTCGGCTCCAGCCGAGGGCCACCAACTTGTTTCCTATGTAAAGGGCCTCATAGAGCGGCTGAATGCCCGAACCGACCTGCCCTCAACGCCCTTCGAGTAACATTGGAGAAGAAGACAAGAGTTCAGGCTAAAGAAGGGGCGGAAATGGCCCAGTTAGTTGCCCTCGAAGAAGAGGAAAAGGAAAACCCTCGCATAGGTGCGTTGAAGTATCTATCAGCACTACGAAAGAATGTCGGCAAGTTGGAAGAGTCTGCAAACAAAGGCCTCATGTACGTAGATGCTCAGATAAATCATAAGGTAACAAAAAGCACTATGGTTGACTCTGGAGCCACCCACAACTTCATGTCGGAGACAGAAGCACGACGTCTGAACTTAGATTGGCATAAGGATGAAGGACGGATGAAAGCCGTCAATTCAACAGCCCTCCCAGTGTCAGGAGTCGCGAGAAGCGCGAACATCAAGCTAGGTGATTGGAACGGTTTAGTGGACTTTGTAATAGTTCAGATGGACGACTACGACGTTGTATTGGAGATGGAGTTCATGTTGGAACACAAGGTTATTCCAATACCAGTCACAGAAAGTCTAGTCATCACCGGAGCCAATCCCACCATCGTGAAGACAACGATGAAACAACCTGGCAGCACACGTCAGCTGTCAGCCCTTAAACTGAAAAAGGGCCAAGAGGACAACCGAGACAGCTGGTCTCGAGTTGAGAAGTCTCCTAGAAGAGAAAGGAGACCCAAGGTTCCGACGGGACCGAATCATCCCAATAAAGCGCCAATGGGCGCAAACGAGAGGGTCAGTCCAAAGTGGCGCCCTACCAGAGAGACGAGATTGTCGATCCCCCTAAGGAACGCCTTTGAAGCCTTAAATGGAGAGACATACCAAGCCGACACAGAGGTATCGACATGGAAAAAGTTTCTTTCCGATTGGCGGAAAGTGGCAGACACTCAGGTTCGATGGGATCGCGCAGAAAAAATGGTAAGTTCCTCGAACGATCACTGAGTTCGAGTAGAGTTGGTTGACAGAGTCGTCAACGGTTTAAATGGGGGAGAATGTCACGGTCCGGCTCGTCCAGTGCATGTGGCACATGGTCGTGTGACCGTTTAGACCCCGTCTGGCTTGATCGTGCCCGTCCAGTGTGTGTTACACATGGTCGCACGACCTCCCATACTCCTTTTATTATGCTTTAGTAATATAGGATTTACTTTCAATGTTTTAGGCAGTTCCTTTCATGTTTTCGGAGCATATGTCTCCTCGCCATTTTGATATGCAAGCATGTCATATCAAAAAAGCACCAAAATGTACTATAGGGGGGTATGACTTCTTGAACCTTCCTTCCTATTTGTGATGCAATACAGTTGATGTGGTCCTTGTTGCATTGGGGTATAACCTTTCAAATACAAAAGCATTTCTCAAATCTTCTTCCTCTCTCTTTTGAAAACCTTTTCTCGAGACCCGAGAGGGAGGCTCGCCCCTGTGGGGCCACCCGCTTTGCATTTTCGTTTGGCTGACTTGCTCGCCGGATTAGAGCAAGTGCCGAAGTTGGACTGTGACACGTTGCACGTCTAATATATTTTCAAAATAAATTATAAAGATAAAATCTATTAATATTATCTTAAAAATATATGAACTACTCATATTGTTCTTCAAAAATATATAAATTAGATGATTTTAAGTATTATAATAATATAAGTTTGGATAAAATTATCAAAAAATTATATATCATCCAAAAATATTTTTTAAGATAGTTAAAATGTAAGATAATATTTTATTTTTAAAAAAAATGTGAGATAATATAAAGAACCAAACAAAATTTAACATTAATATAATTATTTTAAACTATTTTTATTATAAAAGGAAAAAATTACACTATTTTTACAATTTTTTGAAACAATTATTTAGTATATTTATTCAAATAAAATATTTACTTATTTAAAGTTTTTTTTTCTTTTAATACAAATTATGGAAGATGACATTTACTTATTTGAAGTTAACGTAGTTTAAATAATGTTATATTTATGTTTAGTTATTGTCACTAGTAGAAATCGTGAGAACGATGACCGGCGTAGGCGGTCATTGTTTTACATTTATGACCGGCAGCCGACGGTCATCAAAGATAAAGTTACCGATGATGATCGATGACTGGCGTCTGGCAGCCGGTCACGGATGCCAAACAATGACACGCAGTGAGCTTGTCATCGATGATGATCGATGACACACGCCATGTCGGTCATTGATGACTGACGCGAGTCATCGATCACAAGTCATCGATTACCGGCGGCCAGTCATAGATGACTGTCATTAATGATCGGGCGCTGGTCATCGATGACAATAGACATATTTTTTTAAAAAAAAAGCCCATGTGGGGCCATAATAATAATATTTTGTTTGTTTCTGTGGTCCCCATATCCTATTTTGTTTCAAATTAGGATATTATATATATATTATCGGCCAGTCATCTTTGATCCCGTCATTAATATGCACTATACCTAAATAAAAAAATGGGATTGTGATGATTTATACACAACTTTGAGGCCCTTGTACACTCATCATCACAATCCTTTATTCTTAAAGCATGCATTTCCAATGAAACTATAAAAATTCGGCAGCATAACGGTGCAATAGTAAGAATCCCAAAATATATTATGAATTTCCCTATAAAAATTATAAAAATTTCCCTAAAGCATGCATTTCCAAAGAAACTATAAAAATTCTAAAAAAATTTAATAAAACAAATATTTTGAATAAATAAAATAAATTGAATTTATAAAATGAAAAACAAAATATATTATGAATTTGTAACAAAATTTACATTTATATTTAAAAGATTTTTTTTTTTTTTTTTTTTTTTAAGATGTGATAGATTTTTTTCTAAGAAAATATTTCATAACAAATCTACTTTCTTTTCACGTGAGAATCTTCAACGGGGTTCTTTAAACTTCATAGATGGGGATCGATCAAATTAAAAGTTTAAAGATTTAATTGTTACTAACATTAGAATTTAGGAGTGATTTATGAATTTTAATTATTATTATGGGAAAAATTAAGTTATATTTAAATAAAATTGGCATACAAAAATAAAATTCAAAATAACACAAAAAATTTAAACTAAAAAATTAATGGCCTCCCTCCTCAAATCTTCATCCATTCTTTTTCTATCTTCTATTTTTACTCTGTTTCAAATAATTCAATTTCCATGGAATTAAATTTTAGTTTATTCCATAGAAATTAATTTAATTTTATATAGATTTGAGATATATAGAAAGATTTTTATAGCATAGTTCCCATTATCGTATTTCATTGTTCTTTGTAATATTCAAGGATTTAGATTTTAGAAAATATTTTTTTATTAGGTTTTAGAATGGAGTAAAAACGACTAATACAAAAAATAAAAAAAAAATAGAAAAAATCTTTTAGTAAACTGCTTTCTTGTTTATGATATTATTTTAAGGTAAAAAAAATACAAGAAAATTAATGAAGAGAGTCTGTAAAGAAAGGAAGGAAGCGAGTGAAAGGGAAAGAACAAAGAGTGTTTATTACCTTTTAATCAATCACAATAATCTTTAACACTTTAAGAACTTCTCATTTTTCTAGTTTGATACTTTTCTATAACACCTTTTCGTATTATTCTTACTTTCAAACTCCACATATTTTTTAAAGGTTCTAAATTGCCGATAATCATATTTTTCATTGTACCTACAATTTAAAAACAATGTAAGTACTCCTGTTCTAGAAGGACAATCTCTGGTTGAGTTGGTCACAGGGAAGCAGTTAAAGTATCTTGAGCTTCAAGTTTTTGGTTGTGCGTGTTATTCGTATCTTCAACCCTACCACTCTCAGAAGTTTCAGCTACACACTGAAAGATGTGTATATTTGGGCCCTAATCCTATTCACAAGGGACATAAGTGTTTAACCTCGTCTGGGAAAGTGATTGTTTCTCGCCATGTATCTTTTGATGAGACTCATTTTCCTTTTGTCACAGGGTTTTTTTTTTGCCTCAGGATCTCCCTGACGAGCATGCTGGTCCACCACTTCATCCGTCGGTTGGGCCCGTTCCTGTTGCTGTCTGGCCCTCCATGCCTGTTGTTGCCCAATCACGAACTCCTGCTCCGGTAAGAGAATTTGTTGCTCCTTGTTTGTCTCCTGATGTAAGTGTTGCCTCGTTGCCCTCTCCTATCCAATCCCACTCGTCTCCTTCGCCGTCTGCCCCAGCGGTGTCTGCTTCAGTCCCTTGCTCGCCTATTCAAGGTGGTAATGAGCCAGTCAGCATGTCTCCTGTCCAATCTGCTCCACCTGCCCCTCTCCATCCGATGGTTACCCGCTTTAAAAATGGAATTTTTAAACCCAAGGTCTGGGTCTCTGTTGCTCAACCTACTGTTTCTGATTGGTCGAACAAAGAGCCCACTCGTGTTGCTGATGCATTAAAAACTCATGTTTGGAAAGATCCGATGGATCAAGAATTCCAAGCTCTCCTGCAGAATGACACATGGTCCCTTGTTCCGCATGTGCCGTCTTAGAATGTTGTTGGCTGCAAATGAGTCTTCTGGATCAAACGACATCCTGATGGGTCTATTCAACGACATGAGGCACGCCTTGTTGCTAAGGGATTCCATCAAAATCCTGCGGTTGACTACTTTGATACTTTCAGCCTAGTGGTCAAGGCCTCCACCATTCGGGTTGTGCTCACTATTGCGCTATCCAGGAATTGGTCTGTCCGGCAGCTCGACTTCAATAATGCCTTTTTAAACGGGGTTCTTGAAGAGGATGTTTTTATGGCACAACCCCTAGGCTATGCTGACTTCATTTTTCCAGGATATGTTTGTAAACTCAAGAAGGCATTGTGTGGTCTAAAGCAGGCCCCACGAGCGTGGAATAATGCTTTGAAAACCGAACTACTCTCCTATGAATCTATGATTTTGTGAATAGTCAGTTCGATTCTTCTCATTTCATTTACAACTCTGGTATGATGACCACCTTTTTGCTTGTATATGTGAATGATGTGATCCTCACTGGTAATGATCCTGGATTCTTGTCAAAGTTAGTTTCTTCTCTTAATCAACATTTTGCACTCAAGGATTTGGGTTCGCTCAGTTATTTCTTGGGGATTCAAGTTTCTACACTACAGTCTGGCATGCTCCTTACACAAACAAAATATGTTGATGATTTGTTGCTTGAGCTTGGCATGTCTAATACGAAACCTGCTCCATCCCCGTCTGTCACAGGCAAGTCTTTGTCTCCAACAGAAGGCTAACCTCTAGATGACCCGTTTGTATATCGAAGCACTGTTGGCGCTCTCCAGTTTCTTACTAACACTCGTCCATACATTGCTTATATTGTGAATCATTTGAGCCAGTTTCTCAAGAGTTCCGACCGCATGTCATTGGCAAGATGTGAAACGGGTCTTGCGCTATCTGTCTGTCACAAAGCATCTTGGCTTGCTTCTTCAGCCTTTGGATGATTGGACACTGTCCGCCTTCTCTGTTGCGGACTGGGGAGCCAACTTGGATGACTAGAAGTCTGTTGCTGCATATTGTGACGTCTACTTTGGGAATTCCCTTATCTCATGGTCCTCCAAGAAACAAACTGCAGTTGCTCGCTCCAGCACAGAGTCGGAGTACCGAGCTCTTGCTCATGCCACGGCCGAGGTTCTGTGGCTTCGACAGTTGCTTGCTGAGTTAGGAGTCGAGCTCTTGACTAAACCAATATTATGGTGTGATAATATCAGTGCAGAGTCTTTGGCTTCTAATCCAGTTTTACATGCTTGCACCAACCACATTGAGATTGATGTTCACTTCATTTGTGGTCATATCTCGTGTGGACGGTTGGAGGTTCGGTATGTTCCATCACTTGATCAACCTGCTGATTGTCTGACCAAGTCTCTCTCTCACACGCAGTTTGCTTATCTTCGGTCCAAACTCGGTGTTGTTGAACTCCCCACTCGCTTGCGGGGATGTGAAGATATAATATTTAGATAGTTAAATATATTAAATATAGTTGTTATATTAAATATAGTAATTGTTAAGATCTTAGTTCTAAAATGTTCCATAGGGTTATTTGTAATTAGCATCATTATGTATTCTCCCTATATAAAGGCCTTGCTGTGTATTATTAAGTGTGTGAAAATATAGTGAAAATCTCTTCTCAATTATTAGGGTTCTATCCTACTAATTAAACTGTATAAGATATCATTAAAGATCTATTCTTCTTGGTACTATTATTATTATTTTTTTGTTTTCTTTTGGTCTGCACAGCTATGGTTAATGTATGCCGTTCATGTGTTATTATTTGTTGCTTGAATGCAGAATTTGACAAATGACATTTTTTTTCTCCTGACGAAAGTAAATCCAGAGGAGAAATATAATCTTTGATATTCATAGAAAATAAATGATGTCACTCACGGCCCAGCATAGAATATTTAATCAAGTTTAAGATATTTATAACACAGCTTGGTTATATTCAAATATATGTACACAAGATCAATTTCCAAGGAAATTGCTAAACATTGGGATTTTACACGCTTCTTGTATCTTGTCTTTTGAAAGGTATTGGTTCAATCTTTAATATATATACACCTTTCAAAAAAAAAAAAAAAAAAACTTTAATATATATATTTATTTATGAGAATTTGCGGTGTATAACAATTTTCCTACTCTGCATTAGAATTATAGCAACTTTTTAAAAATATTGTAAATATAACAACTTTTTTTTGATAGAT
>JBBMEF010058865.1:0-11849 GCA_037832685.1 Sicyos baderoa | reverse complement strand
ATTTACAAGAGATATAGAATACTCCTCTCATTAACCAATTGGTTTTGAGGTGGAACCTCATATTCTCTAATAGGTTTTGAGAAAAATGCCTCCTTGTTTGAATTGAAACAAATTCTACTCTTTTTCTCCCTCCCAAAGCTGGTTCTTTTTAGAGAGGGTGTAGAGTTAGTTGGGTTAGGGAGACTTTTTCGAACAACCGTATTTATAAATACGATTGTTCAATTCTATTTATAAGAATAATTTAATTCAACTCAATCATATTTATGAGGTAGATTGAGTTATCAGTTTGTGCTAACTTTTTTCTTGAAGGCTTAAGTTATAGCTCTTAATGAATAAAGTAAAATTGTAAGTTGTTTATGTTGTATGCTCTCTAGCAACATTTGAAGAACTTCATCTTATTAATTAATCTTATACATATGTGTATATAATATTATTTTTAGTTCAAGTTGAGTTGGAATGAATCGAGCTAAAAATTGGTTAACCTGAAAATCAAAATAACCAGTTGCAAGCCTTTTCTTTTTATCCAATTAAACCCAAAAAAATTGTAACCTTTTCCAATTCTTGTGGTTTGTCTTTGGAAAGTTACTTCTCTGTTTGAATATAAACAAAATCTAGTCTTGTTTCTCTCTCAAGTTATCATTTTTAGACATTTTCTTGAAAAAAAAAAAAAAAAAGTTGCTATTAATGAATAATGAACTCCAAAATAATATTTCCTCAAAAAAAAAAAAAAAAAAAAAAACTCCAAAATAACATTTGTCATTTCATATGTTTGCAGGCACCACAATAGACCAAGGCATAGCATACATTCTAATGCTGCTAGCTTTACTCCTCACTTATATAATCCATTGATGAAACTTTTCAAAGCACCAAAAACAGAGGAAAATATTCAAATATTTTACATTCAATTCCATTTATGTGTATGAGATGATAAAGGAAAAGGGTGTGGTGTTTCAAATGGCTATTGCCTTTATTTTTTACTTTATTTGTAGAAAGTTTGTTGTGTTACATATTTATCATTCTTTTTCTCAAGTCATCATCATTTTTTTCATTTGTGCATTATAATAAATCTTCAATTATTCTTGAGGAGTGGCACAATCGGTTAAAGAATGGTTATGATTTCTTTGAGATCCAGGTTCGAGACCCGTTTGTGGCATTATGATTGTGAACCCTAATTCTCAATCACTAAAACTTATAAATCTAATTGAAAACATAATGATAAAGACACCAACTTTGGGAGCAAAAGCTTAAAACTTCTTTTTATTTGTTCTTGTTCCTTAAACAGGAGGGAAATATTGCAAAAATAGTCATATTTCAAAGAATATCTCTATGGAAGAATTTCGAATTTGCTTAATTTTTTTGTAAACATACACTTACCCTTTACTTTGAAAGTAAATAAGCAATTACAATAGTTGTATTTTTTAATGTAACAAATTATGAGTTTTGAGAAATTTGAACTTCCATCCTCAAGTAAAAAAATCATCAATATTGATTATGATAGGAAAATTTTCATGTATAACAGAGAAAAAAACTAAAGAAAATGTACGAATTGTATAATTTATTGCAAAAAAAATGGGTTGATCCCGTAAAAATGATTAAAATGTTCATATTTATAATCAAATGAGTTGATTGTATAATTTAAAATAATTAATTCAATAACATGTAAATTAAGCCAATTGAAAGAAGGACAATTCTAGAATATGAAAAAAAGGCATAAAATCTGTTATAGATAAAAAAAATTAAAAATAAATGTTGTAATCAAAATTATTGAGGTAAAAATTGTCTATCTATTATAATTTCATGTTATTACACTTAAAAAAAGAAAGAAAAAAGAGTGAATTTTGTTGACCAGAAAAACACTAATCATTTGTTTATTATTGTGTTTACCAGAATGGATCTGTGAAGATTCTAAATATGGATATTAACTATTTATATCTACCTTACTCATATGTTTGCTTTTGACCATAAAAAACAAATTTCCAAATAACAAATTTCCAAACAACAAAATAGAAACCCCAACACACAACTTGTCTGTCATGTCTTTCTTTGCCATATATACATCAGCTGAAAACAAAAACTTGTTTAGCCAAACCCAATTGAAAAGACAAAAACTTTTTTGTCTTTTTCATTGGTCTTGGTTCCTACCAATATCTTCGTGTGCTCGTGTTTGATTGTCGTCGTTGTCGAGAAGAACAATGCAGTCGAATTACTATATCTCGAAGACAAATTCGACCTCGAATGCGGCGACTCAAAGCTGTTTATCGATTCCGTCTTTTGTAAACTCAGATGGTTTGTGGGCTAAGTTTCTTAGCCATGGATGGTGGCTCAACAGTTCCTTGCCTCTCTTGGAATTACAATTGGTTATGTTCTGTTTGATCATGACAGTTATTCACCTTCTTCTCAAGCGCTTTGGGGCCTCCAAAATCTCCTCCCAAATTATTGTAAGTCTACAAATTCCACTTTTTTTGAAATATTACTTTTGACATTTTGTAAATATTAGAATTTTGAATGTAAAATCAGCACGGATGTGATTTGGAAGAACAAACGACATCCGGACACGTTGACTTTTTCGTCGAAACATTGTAACAGAATTACTACTTTGATGGTAGCTTTGAAATGCTTATGAAATATCAAAGACAATACAGTGCATGTTTTGAAAGAAAAGAAGTTTTTGTGCTAATGTTTTGATATATTTGGAATTGAAACAGACTGGTCTGATATTTGGTTGTTCCTGGGGAGAATTTGACAAATCAAAAAACAAACTTTTTAGGATCAACAGTGAAGAGATCCTAGGATTGTTTTCGTATTTCGGCTACACGCTCTTCTTGTTCATAACAGCAGTGAAAATGGATGTGAGATTGACATTGAAAACAGGCAAAAAAGCATGGATGATTGGAATGCCATCGGTTCTTGTACCTATAATTTTCGGCATTTTCGTGAGTACGTTTCTCCTCAAAGACCTAACTTCCATGGAGAAAAGGGGGCTCCCATTGATGGTGTCGCTGCAAAGCATGATCTCATTTCCAGTCATTGCTTCGCTTCTAAACGAGCTGAAGATCGTGAGCACGGAGCTCGGTCGGTTGGGGCTGTCCTCTGCCTTAGTTGCAGACCTGTTCAGCCAATGTGCTTTGGCAATATCAAACCAACTAAGGATACACACAAAGAGCTCTTCATTAGGGTACTATGTAATTGGAGCATTGTGTGTTCAAGTTTTCTTGACATCATTGTTGTTTAGGCCTGCAGTGTTTTGGATTGTGAAACGAACACCGGACGGGAAGCCGGTGAGCCGTGGCAATACGCAAGCGGTTTTTCTTATCGTTATGCTGTCTGCTGTTTCTTCTACTTGTATGGGACTACCAGCAATTATTGGACCTTATTTGTTGGGATTGTTGATTCCTGATGGAGGGCCAGTGGGGTTTTCTCTTGTGGAGAAGCTTGAAAGCTTTGTTTCAGAGTTTTTCATGCCAGTTTTTGTGGTTACTTGTGCTTCAAAGGTGGATTTGTCCTTGCTTTTCATTGCACTTAGGGCTGAGTTTACAAGAGTTAACATAATTCTTGCTTTTGTAACTTATGCTGCCCAATTCTTGTGTGCACTTCTTGGTTCATTGTATTGCCAGTTGAGCTTCAAAGATTCCTTGGTGTTGTCCCTCATTTTTAGCAGCAAAGGTGTTGTTGAACTGTCCATCTGCTCAATCTTCACTGAATACAATGTATCTTTCTCTCTTCCCTCTCTTCCTAATTTTGTTATTTGATCTTCGTGTTGAGTTTTGTTTCATTTTGGTCTTTGAACTTATGGATGAATTCGACAAAAGTATCATAGCAGGTAGATAAGGAGAAGATCATGTGTATATAAATAAGGACAACCATCTCCATTGGTACGAAGTATTTTGGGTGAAACCAAAAGTTGAGTCATAAGGGCTTATGTCGAGAGTGGACAATATTATGCCAATGTGGAGATCTGTTGGGTCGTTGTCTATAACAAATGCGTTTTAACATGCTACATTATTAGATATGGAGAAAATCGTGTGTATTGAAGTGAGGACAGTTATCTCTATTGGTATGAGACACATTGGGAGAAACCAAAAGTAAAGTCATAAAGAATTTATATCCAGAATAGACAATATCATACCAATATGGAGATCTGTTTGGTTGTTGTCTTTAACAAATACGTTCTAACATGCTACATTATTGTGTTATATGATATAATAGATAAACCAAAGTGTGCATAGCTCAACTAACATAATAAAAGTACTAACGACTAAAATTTCAGAGACTTGTTAGAAACGTTATAAACGTGTAACGTGCATCGAGGACTAACTTCAAGTTTTCAACATGCATTTTGCAGGTTATCAGCTCAGGGACTATGGCATGGTTTGCAGTTTTCTTGTTGATAATTTCAACCTTTGTGCCAATTGGAGTGAAGTGGCTGAATGAACAGTCAAGAAAACAAGCAAGCAATCAGAATAAAAACATGATGAATTTGAGCCCCAACTCCGAGTTCCGAGTCCTCGCTTGCATTCACAAAAGCGAGAACATCTACGGCTTCATTCATCTCCTCAACATCTCATGTCCAACCCCAGGAAACCCGTTGGCGGTTTACGCGCTCCATCTCATCGAGCTCGTGGGGCGAACGGCGCCGATGTTCATTTCGCATAGAACCGAAGGCATGGAAATTGGAGAGAAGCCCTACTCAGAAAATGTGATCCTTTCTTTTGACCATTTTGAGAAGGAAAATTCAGGCTCAGTGTATACTGAATGCTTCACCACAGTTTCACCCAAAAAATTCATGAAAACTGACATTTGCAAATTGGCAATGGACAAATTCACAGCCTTAATAATATTACCTTTTCATAGAACATGGACAAATGATGGACTTATAGACCAAGAAGACAACACAATAAGAACATTAAATTGTAGCATAGTCGAAAAAGCTCCTTGTTCAGTTGCTATCTTAGCTGACAAAGGCCATTTAGGGAGCATAGCTTCAATGACATCAGTAGACAGATCAAAATGCAAATACTCTGTTTGTGTGATATTCATGGGAGGGAGCGACGACCGAGAGGCGATTTCGTTTGCGAAACGCATAGCGAACGACTCGAGAGTCAATCTAACGGTGATGAAACTCGGGTTGGTAGAGGACGACAACGGGTCGAGCAAATGGGAGAAGATGCTTGACTCTGAGGTGATTAAGGATTTCAAAATGTCATGTTTGGAAAGTGGGAAAGTGAAGTATTTAGAGGAAGTGAGTGAAGATGGACCTCAAACAGCATTGAGAGTTAGAGAAATGGTGAATGAATTTGATTTGATGATTGTTGGGAGAAGAAAAGGATTGGATTCAATAACACTACAAACTTCTGGTTTAAGTGAATGGAATGAGTTTCAAGAGCTTGGAATTCTTGGGGATTTGATTGCATCACTAGATAACAATACAAGAACTTCTGTTTTGGTAATACAACAAAAAAAGTAAAATATGTATTTACATTTTATTTTTTAGAGTTAATTTAATGGAACAGATTAAGAGATGTTTTTGTTTTAATTTGCAAGTACATGATCAACTTTTTGGCAATTGTGTGCTAACTTTATAAACATCTTTTATATATATATACACATAAATATATGTTATTTTTTGGAAATAAATACATCTTATAAGTTAATAAAAGGAAATTTGTTGGAAATTAGTTTCTTAGTTATATTTGACCAATATGATCTCAATTTTGTGTGATTTATAGAAACCTTGGAGAAAGAGCTAATTATGGATTGCTTGCATATGATCTAATAAAATATGAATAAAACATGCTAAATATAGCTATCTTTTTTTTTTATATATAGAATCTTGAAAAAGAATTAATTCCGAGCTACGTCTATAATTAAACTCATCACCTTAAATACTTCATTGATATGATTACTTGAGTCACCTCATAAACTAAATATAGCTATCTACACAACTATATATAAACTTATAATTTTCTAAGAAAATGTTTCTCAAAAAATAAATAAAAATCCTAAGAAAAGAATTCTTACAAATAAAAGCTCTCAAATGATTTGTAAGAAAAGTTTTTTTCTTTTTTTTCTTTTTTTTCTTTCTAATCATCAGAAAAGATTGAAGCTAGCTAAAAGACATGAGATATATAGGCTCTCAAAGATGTTTTTTTATTTTTTGACAAAGATCATGAGATTAAGAAGATCCTCCTCTCCGAATTAAATATATAACAATAATATAGCAGCAAAGATAATCATCATTATATTCTAATAATAAAATCATCATTATTAGGCGATTTCAATAAATAATTAAATAATTAATTTGGCTCCTTCATTATGAAAGGGGCAATAATTTTCATTATTAAAATTGATGTATGCTAATGACAACTTGGTTGGGGAGCATAAGTTTGATCGCACACCCTAATTAACACCCCTCAAAAACTATAATAAAAATAATCATAATCATATTTTAAACAATTGTCAATTTTTCAAGAAAAAAAAAATTCCTTTAATTAAAATTATTAGGACGAAATCATATGACGTTTATAGCGGACACTATGTTCTCAATAACCTTAAAGAAACAAAAAAAAATAATTGTGGGTTTGCCACAAACTTAAAGATATAATTTACGATATATTTTTTTAACATTTAAATATTATAGACTAAATGATATTTTTGTGAAAATAGTCGATGTACGTGCATATTAGCCATGATTATTTACGGGTGTAAAAGATATGATCTAATACACAATATTGCTAAATGAAGATTATGATTTAATCCCCGATGGGCAGTCTAGCATGGTTGTGGCTACGGACTTCAAAACATACTCTTTTGGGAGATCTCTAGTTTGAGGCCGTTGAGAAGTGCTTAAACTAAAATATCCTCCAAACTTTGGTGCCGTCACGGACTAGGGACAAGCTAGTGTTGTCTAGGATTTGGAAGACAAAGCTCTAATTTCTCGATTTTCAAAAAAAAAAAAAAAAGATTACACCATGTTTTTCTTATATTTATTAACTTTACATAAGTGTAACAGCTAGGACTCTCTAGATTTCAGCCTTGGAAAAACCAAAAAAATCAATTAAAAAAAACAAACTTCAGAATATATAAGAGAATTAATTAGTACACTAATGTTTTTGTACATCGCTGTCTCTTAGGTCAATTTTGACCAAAATTATGTGTATGAAAATGAAGAGAATATGCTCAATATCCTCTTTGTTGATTAACTTATAATTCTCCTTGTTCTTCACAACCTAGGATTAAACGTCACATTTTTCTCATCATTTTCTTCACTATAAAAAATGTGTATATATATATATATATATAAAACACTCACAACCCCATCAACCAAACACACTCACACACAAAAACTCCAACCATGGCACTCGCCGTGCTCGACGCCCTCGACAACGCTCGAACCCAATGGTACCACATAACCGCCATAGTCATCGCCGGGATGGGCTTCTTCACCGACGCCTACGATCTCTTCTGCATCTCGGCCGTGTCCAAGCTCCTCGGTCGGCTATACTACTTTGACCCCGACAGTTCGAAGCCGGGAAAGCTCCCGAACGCGATCAACAACGCGGTGATCGGCGTTGCGCTCGTGGGAACCCTGACGGGGCAGCTATTTTTCGGGTGGTTGGGGGACAAGCTAGGGAGGAAGAAGGTGTATGGTGTAACCCTAATTCTTATGGCGTTTTGTGCGATTTGCTCGGGGCTTTCGTTCGGGTCAACGTCAAAGTCAGTGATCGGTACACTTTGTTTCTTTAGATTTTGGCTTGGATTTGGAATTGGCGGAGATTATCCACTTTCAGCTACAATTATGTCTGAATATGCTAATAAAAAAACTAGAGGGGCTTTCATTGCAGCTGTTTTTGCCATGCAGGTACTAATTAATCTCAAAATCTTTTTTAAATTTAACAACCATTTTGGTTTTTATTTTGATTTAGGAAATTTTATGAGACAACCCAAATTTAGAAAATAATTATAAATATATTCACTTTTAAAATTTTAATTAAATAGTCATTGGTATTAACTAGTATTTGTCACGTACTTTCTTATAATATTGATATTAATGAGCATTTGTAATACGTAATACTGGTATTAACAAGTATTTAAAACGTATTTATAATACATTTGTGACTATTTTGGTGACTTTGTGCGCACCTCGACTATTTTCAGGGTACATATAAACTCGCCCTTCAACATTTGGACATCCAGAAAAAACGTATAGAATTAATTATTAGGTTTTATAGTAGTATATATGCATGAACCTTTCATACTTTTTTTTATCCGTAGTATTCATGTCATCTTACGTGCACCTCGACTAATGCCACGAGACATATTGTCTTGACCCTGAACCTTTCAATCTTAATTAACACCGTACCTTTCCAATAAACATTTTTTTCTATATAAAAAAAGAGGTTTATAAGTCAATTTAAATCATCATACAATGATCTAGTGGTAAAAAAACCTTTAAATAACTAAGAGATGTGATAAATTCAATTATGATAACTAACTTACCTAGAAATTAGTTTCCTACAATCTTTTTGATATATAAATGTTGAAGGATCAAGCGATATATCGTTGGAGAATAGTCAAAATGTGTAGAAGCTAGCGTTGATTTTAAAAAACCAATTTTAAAAACTCTTAAAAGTTAGCTAAATACTACACCATTGTATGCATGTAGGGTGTAGGGCTAGTATTTGCAGGACTAGTGACAATGATTCTAGCAAAAATCTTCCTCACCATTCACGATGCTCCCGCCTACAAAGCCAACAAGGTATTTTCCACACAACCTCAAGGAGATTTCCTATGGCGAATTGTGCTCATGCTTGGTGCCTTACCAGCCGTTTTAACCTACTATTGGCGTATGAAAATGCCCGAAACCGGCCGATACACCGCCCTAATCGAAGGCAACGCGAAGCAAGCCGCCGCCGACATGGGCAAGGTCTTGGAGATCCAAATCCAAGCTGAACAAGACAAGCTAAAGGATTTCAAAACGGCCAATGAATATGGCTTGCTCTCTAAAGAGTTCTTCAATCGCCATGGCCTCCACTTGATTGGCACCACCACCACTTGGTTCTTGTTGGACATTGCCTTTTATAGCAATAACCTTACCCAAAAGGACATTTTCCCAGCCATGAACTTGACCAAACAGGCTGAGGAAGTTAATGCTTTGGAAGAAGTTTACGAAACTTCCAAGGCGATGTTTCTTGTCGCCTTGCTTGGTACTTTTCCCGGTTACTGGTTCACCGTCTTTCTCATTGAGAAGCTCGGAAGGTTCAAAATCCAATTGATGGGATTCTTCATGATGTCCGTCTTCATGGCGGTCCTCGGCGTTCGGTACAACTATTTGAAGCAGCACCCTGCAGAGTTTGCGATTCTGTATGGTTTGACGTTCTTTTTCGCGAACTTCGGACCGAATAGCACCACATTTGTCCTTCCGGCCGAGCTCTTTCCAACTAGGGTTCGGTCGACATGTCATGCGTTGAGCGCTGCGTCGGGGAAGGCTGGTGCGATCGTTGGAGCTTTCGGGGTGCAAAACTATACGTTGGATGGTAACCCTAGCAAGATTCAAAAGGCGATGATTTTCTTGGCCTTTACTAATATGTTAGGGTTTGTGTTTACGTTTTTGGTGACGGAGACGAAAGGGCGGTCGTTGGAGGAGATCTCGGGTGAGGACGGGGGTGGTGGTGACAATGAAACTCAAATGCCTGTGAGATCCGTGGGAAAGCCAGGCACTCAAATGGAAGGTGAAATTTAATTGAAGGATAAGATTGATATATAAGGTTTCTCTTCCATTGGATTAGAACATGATAAATTAGGGTTTAATGATGTTTAGGGTGTTCTCTTGTGTGTGTTTGTGAAGTATATATTTTTATATGTGAGAGATTGGAGATGGTGAAGAAATAAAGAGTAAAAGGCTTGTTGGTTCCT
This sequence comes from Sicyos baderoa, assembly GCA_037832685.1. Lineage (NCBI taxonomy): Eukaryota > Viridiplantae > Streptophyta > Magnoliopsida > Cucurbitales > Cucurbitaceae > Sicyos > Sicyos baderoa. The sequence continues at coordinate 1,937 of JBBMEF010058865.1, read as the reverse complement.
CTTTTACTCTGATTATATTGTTATTATTAGTGTTCATCAAGATCATGTTTGTACTCTATGTAATAATTGTAATCCAAGAACAACTTTGTAAAAAAGGGTGACAACTTAGTTACCAATGTAATTTCCCTTAAATTTTGTTTTAATGTTTGATATATTTGCAGCTTTGATTTTGACATGACCTTTTTTAAAAATCCTAAAGCATATATGCATCCACATGTTCTAAATATATGGATATAAGCCTTGTTTTTCCTTTAAACTCCTAAAAGATTGTAGACATATAACAAATTTTAATTTTATGCCTAAACCTCTATTTTTTTACACTATCGATACGTTCATTTCAAAAAAAAAAAAAAGTCCGTAACCGTCCGGGCCAGCTTGCGGGTATATCGCCTGACTCTACATCATTTGGATGTCAAGGAAATCTATAAGTATTAATTTAAAATTAATTCATAGGTAGGTAGTCATGCAATTTGAACTCATCATCTTATATATCTCAAGGCCCTCTATGATCAATTAAATTATCTCATGATGATTTTCATCGCAATGAAAATTGATTCCATCGTGGTAGATATCTAACGATTCCGTCGAGTAAATATCTATCAATTAAGTCAAATATGTGACGATCATAGATTATAATTAAAGTTGATGAACAAAATAGATATATTTAATAATAAAAGCACACATTCCAAAATCCAACGAGTTTGAGATACCTTCCTTCCCCAAATTGTGCGCCATTTTTGTTCATCCATGAAATGGGATATGGAGATGGAGGAAATGGAGCTCATCCTCGAGAAGATTTGGGACCTTCACGACAAGCTCAGCGAAGCAATCCACTCGATTTCCCGAGATCACTTCCTCTCCTCCACCAAATCCAACTCCAATGATTCCAAATCATCCCCCACTCGCCGCCGCCCCGATCGAAACCCTACCGGCGGCGTCTTCCCTTTCATCGGCGAATTCCAGATCCATGTCGATGATTCTGCGATTCGCGAGGCCAGGAGTCTGAACTCCATTCGAACCGCGCTTGAGAATCTCGAAGATCACCTCGAGTTTTTTCATGTATGTCCTCATTCCTTCCTGCTATTCTATTCTCTAATTACGTGTTCTCGAGTTTGCATCGTTATCTGAACGAATGAGTGAACAGATTCTGTACTCGTAACCTAGGTTTGCGCTTTCATTGTGTGGTGTTTCTTGCTCTTTAATCGCAATTTTGTCTTCATTTATGAATTATCTTTATGTGTTAGCTGATGGCTGGAAGACTGAAAACAAGAGTTGTATATCGTTTAGACACTATGGATGGAAGAAAGTAAGAATTTAGTCGAAAGTAAGAATTTAGTCGAAACTAAGAATTTCGTCTCTATGGTTTTATAAAACCTAAAATATAGTCATTATCATAGGTAATCGTTGATCTATTAAATAGATAGAAGCTCACTATTCATACATAAGTTCCGTGAATTTTTTTGCTATATCGGTCACTTACCTCATAATTTTATCGTTGACACATGATCAAGTATTTAATTTGCTAACAATTAGAAACGACAAGGACTATTTTTTAGATTGTGTTGAGCCATATCTAAATTCTAGTTTTTAAAACCATAGGGATTAAATTCTATATTTCTTTGAACTATAGGAACTAAACTCTAGTTTTTGAAACTATGAGGACTAAACTCTAACTTTCATAAAACCATAGGGACTAAACTTATATGTTATCCTGTTTCTTTTCTTTGTGTTCAATGCCATTGTCGAATTAGCTTAATGATTTGAGTGTTTGCTAATTTCTTGTTGCGTCTGTTTGGCTTGGTTTCTGGTTATTGGAAACTTGTGTTCTGTCATCTAAGGGCATGTTTGGCTTTGAGGGGTTGGGTTGGGTTGGGTTGGGTTGAGTTGGGATGAGAAGAGAAGATAAGTGAAATAAGTTTATGTTTGGGGGGAAGGAA
>JBBMEF010058835.1:0-11851 GCA_037832685.1 Sicyos baderoa | reverse complement strand
GAGAGAATGGGAGAGACCAAGACCTCTTGAATGTCTTGGAATTGATACATAAATAAAAAGTATCTTTGTTCTTATCAGAAACTTTTAGAGAGCTTAGTGTAAAGTTGAACAATTCTATTGTTTTAAGTACTGTACCCATTCGAATAAGGAAATCGACAAATGTAAAACAGATTGTAACAGCAGGTCTAACTTCTAAAGGCCAGAGAGAAAGCATAATATAATTTAAACCATTGATTTCAGGTGTTGTGTATTATAAATTGTTCTTAGTCTATCCCTATAGGATCGAATGGATAAATGAATCCCACTAAATATTTTGAGCCACTAAAAATGCACCACAAGCAGGAAGCCGGAACAAAATAGTAAGAATTGCAAATAAAATGCAAATCTTAAATTTTTTATTTTTATGTCTTTAAAACAAAATAATCGATTCATAAGTGATTGGATCAATTTTTATGTACAGCTCAACTAATCTCACAGAACAAGTTAGTGTTGTCTAGTGAGATTAGTTGAAGTGTGCTAACCTCTAGATATTCATAGTATATATGTACAAAATATATAAATTTAAGCTACGAAGTTATATCCTCATTTCCCATAAACATATTTGTTTGTCATGTGTCCTGTCCCAAAAAAAGTTTGTTGTGCAAATTTATTTTCACAGTTTCACCTCAAATAATCTCTAAAATGAAACACGGACTAAAGTTGTCTTTGTTGCCTACAATAGATTATGATATCAAAGCACACAATCGTTGCGCCGCATTCCTCATAGATGAGTAGTATTAATAAATGTAAATGGTAGTAAATCAAAAAAAACAAAAATGTAAACGGTAATACTTGTGTACAATTGTTTGTTTAAGTTAACTTTAAATTTCATGTGATATTTCAAAATTATATAAACATCATAATTTCCATGGTTTGTTAGAAATAGTCATCAATATCCACATATCTTAAAACTAAGACAGGTATTTAGTGATGTCAACGTTTCTATCCTTGTTCATCGAGATCATTTTTTAAACAATCTATATTCGTCATTGTATGTTTGTCAGATTGCAAAGTGTTAATGGAGGTCGCTACTAATTAAAAGTAAGAATATATTATAAAACTTTATTGTCTACTTGGGTAGTTGAATTTCCTTTTTTTCAAATTCTAGGAAATCTTGTGTCAATGAAGATGAGAAGTTATAGCAGGTTCCATCCAAGGTACAACAAGAACGCCAATAAATAAACTAACCTGTATTTACCTCATCACCTCCCAAGTGGAAGAGCTCAAATGGGAATATTTTTCTCAAATCTGTAACACATCGAATTAAAATGAAACTTTAGAAGGGTTTAGGAAACATAAGATCAGTCCTATACTAGTAAAGAATCTTGCATAGGTACAATGATTTTTTAGCGGCCTAACCTGTCAATATGCCGGAAATCAAATCAAAAGTAAAAATTTTTGTAACATCAAGTGGCTCTTTACATGAAGGAGAAGGCCAGAGATCTGGATATCCAACGCCCCTACATGCAAATTAATGAAATACATGTCACTCTCGTCGCAAGTGTTTCTTAACATCCTCAACCATTCAACCATAAAAATTTGTTCACTATTCTCATCTAAAAAGATAATGAATTCTGCTAAAAAAAATCCACCAAAATACATCCTTAATATTCGTAGGCTACTGGCTCTGGCTCCCATGAGAAAATGTATTTTAATAAGAGTGGTAAAGTGAAAAGAAAATTTGACCATAGAAAGAACTTTACCAAGATTCAGCATGTCCTGGGACATCCATCTCTGCCATAACATTGATGCCTAAAAATAAAAATAAAAAAGGCAATTTTAAAAAAAATGACCAAATGAAATTTAATCCTTGGTGAAAATCAGAAAGATATCATTTGACTTGCAAAAAAAAACTTCAGAAATCACTCGGCTAAATGAGATTTCAAGTTCTAATAATAGCATAGGATGTTTAGGAGATGAGGCTTACCGCGCATTTTGGCGAAGCTTCAAAATAAAATAAAAACCATGAAGCAAAAAAACACAATGTTAGTTATTAGTAAATAAGCAAGATAAGCTGGAAAACTTGATTCAAAGGAAGTCAGGCAATGGAAGTGTGCTAAATGTTACACTAGTTTCCCGATTTAATACGATGTATACAAAACACATTAGGGTCCCTAAGGGACGCACTCATTTAGTCAAGTGAAATATTGCTTTTTTGTTAAAAATTGAGAGGTTTGATCCCAGAAAATGTACAATTGGTGACATAAAAAACTTCAATAATGCTCTTTGATCCATGAAACAGTTGAACAGAAGTTAAGAGAAAGGCATAAAAGCATTCAATCATTGTTAAATTACTTGAGAGTTCAAACAGCTTTGGAACTCTTACGTGACAATATCGTAAGCATCCTCAACGGTATAACGCTCATGTTTTGTATATGCTCCTTTCCACAGGTTTGGATATGAAGGTACTTCTAGAGGAAATGATTCCTCATCTACAATGTGCCAATGAAGGACATTCTACTGAACAAAATTCTCAGTATCAGTATAAAACAATTAAAACCTAAAGAAAGAAAGAAAAATGACATAAAGCCGATCAAAAAAATTGGCAAGAGCTCATAATTAGTGACAATGTATTCTTTACTCACAAGTTTAGCATAAGACATGGATTCAATGACATGCTTTATCACATCTACCGGTAGATAGTGCCTCGAAGTATCTGCAAAGGATGCATTTGGGGCAAAAAAAAGTTATGAATAAATTGCAAAATTGTTTGATGTGTTACCTATATAGAAAGGCAGGCTTACCTATGAGAAGCCCACGATACGCAAATCTTGGACTGTCTTTGATGTACCATGGAGCTTGATATATTTGTACATCCTTAGTCTCATAGTTGAAAGTACAAAGTTGACTGAATGTCTACGCCAACATGTAGCATAAGAAGAAAAAGGATCTAGATGATTCAGAATTAAAGAGCATGAGTGAAGATAATGGTGATAGTCATGTAATACAGCAGCTGAAACTTATGAAAAAGATCTAACTGTTAAGCTTTGTGTAGAACAGTGAATGGGAAATACTGGGTACCTCCAACCCTCTCAATGCACCATAAACAGTAGCTGCCTGCAGAATCAGAAGATCAATATCAAGCCAAAGAATGACTGGAAACACATATCACCATCCCAAATTCAAAATACAAACAATAAAACAACTGTCAATTTCTTTTTTTTTAAAGTGTAGCAGTGGTGGGATATGGGGAACTTATTAGTAGAAAAAGTGAAGAAGAATAAAGATGAGTATAACATAAAGTTAGATTCATAAGACTGTAAGGCAATCCCACAGAGATAAATAGAAACTTAAGATGCCTATGGCCTTCTTTTTGTTCCTCTCGAGCGTGGATTCGAACTCTAACGTTTAAGATAGGTTACTAATACCTTAATCAATTTATTTTTCTTAGATAACCAGGAAGTTGGGGCTTAGCTCCCCCATACTCGGGTACCTCCACGTGCACGCTCCAAGGTCCGAGCTCGGGACTAATGCCCTTAACCAATTAAGCTCACATTTGCAAAACTATATCTATTTCATATGATGAGAATTTGCAATTTGCAATTAAAATAGATATAGTGGATGAAAATCAGATAAACTCGTAGACAACCGAAAATAGTTAAGCATTTATTAGCAACTTGAAAGAAAAACACGATCGAGGTGCGCAAAAGCTGGCCCGGACAATCACGGATATAAAAAAAAAAAAAGCATATCACAATCTCGCTGGTCACTCACTAAATAAGATTTCGTGACAATTTCTTGTTCATTCTAACATAATAAGGCTCGATTATCGCAAACTATAATCAACGATTCTACCTCAATTGTCACTCCCCCAATAATCGACTGAGCATCCTTCTTCGATACAAACAATGTATAGCTCTCATCAACGCCAAGTTGAAGCTGAAAAAAAAATGACAACAATCAGCTCAGAACATCAAAATAAATATAAGACCCCAAAATTAAAATAAAAAATCACCACTCCATCTTACTTCCTCAGAATCCGAGTGAACAACAATTTTCAATTCGCTAACATCATAAACAAACGCTCTCCGTCTTCCCCAGAACTTATCGAACATAGAAACCCCAGAAATGTGCTTGAACACGATTCCCCTGTACCGATCAAACGCCGATTTAACAATCTCGGAGCCGCCGCCGCCGGCGACGGAGAGGGAGAGCTGAGGATCGACGGAGAGGGTGGCATTTCCGAAAGTGAAATCGGAGGGCATTGGCCATAGATACGGAAGGGAATCGTTAAACCCAGATGGGGAAAGAATCGCTAGAGATGAATGGATCAAGAGGGCAAAAGGGAAGATGAAAAAGTGGGATTTGAACATGATTTTGACTTTGATTTTTCAAGTTCTGAGGAATTTGGGGATGAAATCGAGGTGGGATTGCGATGAGGGAGTTGGTCAAAATGCTCGAGACTATATGAGTTGACGAACCCCAAATGATTGGTTTTCGCATTTTCTTTTAGTGCCAGCAAAAAAAATAATCCTTTTCTTTTCTTTAAGGCTAAATTATTATAAAAATAAAATAAATAAACAACTTAAATAACATTTTGAATGATCCATGTGTGTGTTTTTATTACTATTGTTTTTTTTTAATATATGTGACTATCTTAATCAACTTGGGTGCATCTCGATTATTGTTATGGAACATAAAGCTTGACTCTATAACATTTAATGTCAAAGAAATTCGTAGAAATTTTTTTCCTAAGATCATATTGCTTTTATATTTTATATTTATACTATTTGATGATGATTTTGAATTCATGATCTATAATTGTGTTTACACAATTGTTGCTAAACTATTACTTTTGTTGGTCATCTATTTTCTTTTTTTCAAAATGATTCAAGTAATTTTTTGTTCACTCAAATTTGGATACCAAACAATTTTGAGATTTTACATGAATAGGAAAAAAAACCATGAATAACGAAAAAAAATAATCAAATATATCAAAAAACTAATTTACGGCTTAAAAAAAAAGAAAAACTAATTTATAAGTTAAATATTTTATATTTCAAAAGATATAATTAAAATTGAAATGCTATTAACTTTTCTCATTCAAAAAACACGATCTGGTGGTTCAATGAGTTATTGAGAACTTTGCGATACACAAGATGATGAGTTCAATCTATATGGCTACTTACAGGTTCAAGCAAGCATTAGTCGAATTGCACAAAGTTGGTAGATATAAAAAAAAATAATAATAATAATAAATAAAGTGTAGTTTTCTTCCCACATTTAACATAGTTTATGATAAAAGTATCAAATTATCCATCCAAGGCCAAGATTTGAAGAAGAAGAAAAAATAGATGAGCATACAAACGTGTTTCCTAATGCAAATTACAGAGCCTTGATTCAAATATTTTTAAATGCATAAAAGTATCAATAAACATGATATTTTGTAATTAACTTACCTTATACCCTATTTAATAATCAATTTGGTTGCTAGACTTAGAAAAGAGAATTTGTTTTATCAAGCCATCTTAAATGTAAATTAATTTAATGTTTTTTTGTTAAACATTCTACGTATTGAATACTGTTAACTTATAAATGGGTAACTTATAAATGGGTAACTTATAAATTTGATTAATCTCTACTAGAATTCTTGAAAATAATTAAAATTTAGTTTATATAATTTTTAAAATTAGAATTTAGTATTTTAAATTAATGATTAGTCATCATAACAAAAAAATCGTAAACATAGTGCCCCTTTATAATTAATATAATTAAATCGTAACATAGTGCCCCTTATAATTAACCATTTAATAGTTTCCCATTTTCACTTTTCAATAAATAACTTTAATCCCCATTTTCAATTTCCAATATATAATTTAAATCGAGCAAGTCATTCTAAAATACTTGATGCAGGTAACTTTAACGACTGTGATTTGGAAGGGACCGCGCGAACGCAGGTCCCCACTGGCACAAATTATGACGCAGGCGCCACCCTTTGGGCAGGCCTTAAGCCAGCACCCCTCCCACGTGCAATGGAGGTCACAGGCCTAGGTAATGGGCTTTCTTGATCGCCCATAAACCCCGTCCAGGTAAGTGAGTTCTCCAGTCTTTCGCCTTCTGTTATATAGCCACGGCCCTCGCCTTCTCCATAGCGCCTCGTCGATGTGGGACAAATCTCACTCTTTTGCAACATGTGAGTGGGCTTTGCCGCTTGGCCCAATGCTTTCCAACCACTATTTTTTTTTCTTTTTCTTTTTTGTTGAAAAAGCTTTCCAACTACTATTTCTCTTAGTTTGTTTGCAAGAAAAATATTTGATTATTGTGTTCTATGTAAATGTCTCACTCGTAACATTTTCAATATTTCATCATTTTTTATATATATATATCTGTGACTGTCCGCTGATAACTTTTGCGCACCTCGACTAATATTACAGGACATACAATCTGAGTCTATAATATTTAGATGTCAAGAAAATTTATAAAAAATTAATTCTTAGATAGGTAGTTACCATAGATTGAATCTATTATACACCCCAAAATCTTTTTTGATCAATTGAGTCATTTTATGATGGTTTAATATTTCATCATTTATCATAACTTTATCCCTTACGTACATACAAATTGAAACCAAATTTAAGATTTATAATTTAAGCTTCACTATACTTTGAGAATTTAAGATTGATTGAAAATGTTTACCAATTTATTGAAAATTGGTATAAAGAAAATATATATATATATATATTAATTATCGATAGAATATAAAAATTAGTTATTTGGAAATGAAATAATTTGTTTTCTTAATTTTATTTAAAAAACCTTTACTAATAAAAACATATTTACTCTAATACAGATTTAACTTATCATGACATATCCAACCTAAATAGATCATTATTCCTCTAATAAAATTGCATTCAAACCTGATTATATCAGCAACTAATATTCAAATAAAAAATGTCAAAAATCAGAATATTAGACTGGTTGCATTTTTATTAATAACGATAATCAAGAATGAGAATAAAATATCACATTGAAAAGACTGGTACATAAAATAATATAAAGTTAACACTTCTCTTCCAAAAATTACAAAATAAAAAACAAAGCTAACACCTTTAAAATATCACATTTTCTGTAATTGCAATTATTTCTGAAATAAGCCCAAGTGAATTAAATATTGAAGTTGAGAGTGGTCCTCTGTCCCAATTGAAGATTATCTGCTTCAACATTTTCAATTTAATCTTAATCCATTTTATATGAAAGCTACCAATTAGAATCATCAATGTATTATTTCCAATAATTTGCTAACAAGCTATAAAATTATGTTTTAATTTTTAATTTTAAACACAAATCAAAACATTACGAAGTGGCGCAATGATTCATGAATTGATATTTGTACTTTTTTCTATGTACTAAAAAAATTGATCGAAACATTTTCAACGTGTTACTGCGAATTATCATTTTCTTCACAAATATATATATATATTGTATTTTTTTTTAATTTAAATTAACCCCATATTGTCCCACATCCATTTATTTGTTTTGGCTCGTCTTATCGTAATAAATATAATCGTTTTCAATCGATTTGTCAATACAAAATATCAAAAATTTGGATTATGGGTGATATTGGTTCGTTTTTTTTTTTATTTTAGGTCAAATCGATAACCGAACTGATCTAAATAACTTGACAAAAAAAAAAAACCGAACCAATGTCCAACAAAAGACAAAATCATTGGTTCGATTTTTTTTTGATTTTTAGGCTAAACCGATAACCGATCCTATCAAATTTATTTGACAAAAAGAGAAACCGAACCAATGTCCGATAAAGGATAAAATTCTTGGCTCGATTTTTTTCGATTAAGTTCCCTACGGTTTAATTCTTTTTTACTATTTTTACTTGCTATTTTATTTCCAATTCATATTTTAATATTGTTTTCCTTAAAAAAAAGTCTCATGATTTATGATTAATTTTAAAAAAATTAATTAGTCATCGATTAATAAAAAATTTAACTAACATATAAAAAAAAAAAAAAAAATAAATAAAAAATGGTTCGGTTCGGTTTTTATTGGTTTTTACAAATAGAAATCGATCCAATCCAATAATTTTTGGTTTTTTCTAAATAAAAACCAATATGTCCAATATTTTGTGAAAAATATGAACCAATCCAATAAATCAATTTGGTTCAGTTCGGTTTTGTCGGTTTTCGGTTTTCATTATCACCCCTAGCTTTGAACATAATAATTCATAATAATAATTATATAGATTAAATTTTATATTTAGGCCCCGTTTGATAACCGTTGGTTTCTTGTTTTTGGTTTTTCAAATTTAAGTCTATTATCTCTTAAATTTTCTACAATGTATTTCATCCTTACTACCATTTATCCATCTTTAGGAAAGTAAGAGAATACTAACCAACTTTTAAAAACAAAAATAAACTTTGGGAAACTACTTTTTTTTGTTTATAAAAGTTGGTTGGTCTTCCCCTACTTTCTTAAGGAAAAATATATACATGGTAGAGGGATGAAACAAATTGTAGGAAATTTGAGAAAAGAATAGGCTTAAATTTGAAAAACCAAAATCAAGAAACCAAATGGTTATCAAACGGGGCCTTAATGTTAGGTTAATAAGAAACTCAATGATAAACAATCATTTAAAAAAAATAAAATAAAAATAAAAAACAACAACAACAAATCTAAATTCATCGGTGAAAGTGAGTTAAAAAAGAATTTATTTTTCATCTCCAAAGTTTGACACTAAATTCAAGTATTTGGATTAGATGAAAATTATAAACTAAAAATATACAAATTTCAAAATTGATGAATTAACACCGACTTTCGAAAATACATGACCCTAGATGGAACAAATTGCAAAAGTTGATAAACCGAATTACTATTTACCCTTTTTTAAATATAATTCACACATGGAAATAATATCTTTCTAGTCCCTAAATTATCGTAATTTTTATTTTAGTCTCTCAACTTTTAAAAATTCAATTTTAATGCTTGAATTATGATTCTATAATTTTTAAAAGTTTAATTTTTATTTTTTAACTTTTAAAAAAGTTTAGAAATGATTTAGAACAAATTTTTTAATATCGATAAAAAGTGATGATGTGTCAAAATAATAATAATAAAATAAAATTATTATCATATTCTTCACCAATTCTATTGCCTATCTCTTAAGGCGTGAGAGTTTCAATTTTATTTTTTTTTAAATGAGAGTTTTAAATTTAAAATAATTGTTCTTCAACATTTATCTTTTATAATCCTTACTTTTTTTTTTTTTATGAACTATTTCCACCCCTCAAATTCTCTGTAATAGATAAGGTAAAGACAAGCATAGAATAATTGACAACGTTGTAGTGGTGGGATTTAAACAATCCCAAGGGCCACACCAACTCATTGATTGGCGTAAATTTTCATTCTCCATTTTATGTCGTCCATCCACCATTCAAGACTTACTTAATTAGACTTGTATATATCACTCCATTACATTTTTTACTTTTAAATTTTCGATATTTAGCTTTACTTTGGTTGGCGAAAGTTTAAAATTCTATTAAATATAACACAATTTTACAAAAGACTTGAGAGGTGGAAATAGTTGAGAAAGAAAAAAAAGAAGTAAAGATTATAAGAGACAAAGGTGGAAGGACAATTATTTCAAATTTCAAGCTCTTTTTTTTTCTTCTTAAAATTGAAACTCACGTTTTAGAGAGGCAAGAGAGAGGGTGACGGAAATAATAATAAATTTATTTTATTATTATTATCTTGATATCGTATGACTTTTAACTGAAATTAAGATTTGTTCCTAACCCATCACTACTTGTAAATTTTTTATAAAATTCAAGAATGAAAATTGGATATATGAAAGTCTAAAGATTAAAATGGAACAAAAGCAATAATTCAGTGAATGTGAAAGTTTATAGATAAAAATAAAAGTTAAATAATACAACCAAATAGCTCTTATCATAAGGATCCCAGTGACGTAGACGCCAGTGTTTGGTTATTCCCACAAGACAGCATCTGAGATGGACGCTTATCCACTCAGCTGCTATTGCAATCCACGTAACCAAACACATTTCCACTCAAGATATGCCCCCGCCCCAATTAAACCGCATCCAATTATAAAATAATTAAAACAAATCTCCAGTGGGCCCCAATTGGACTGACACCTCTCGATCTAACAACCTATTTTTAATCTCAAATCCAACGATCACTAAAAGTGAGGTCCACGACGCTTCCATGTACCTTAGTAACACTCTATAAATTCTCGGATAAAAGATCTCTAGTCCAAAAAGGTTGTAGGGCCAGATGTGGACCCCAGTTCATTATTTTAAATTCCTCGATTCTGCACTATTATTTCGAAAATTGTTGCATTTATTTTCTTTTTGTCTAGAAAATACAAAACTATTATTGAGAGTAAGAAATATTCGAACAACATTTGTAATCCCAAAAACTTCAACAACTCAAACTAATTGATTGTCAATCTTTTTTAAGTTAAGAAAATTTAAATTTTTTAATTGGATTGGTTCATTGTTGATTTTGTATGCATTTTTTATTAATTCATTAGTATTATTATTGTTCTTTTAATTTTGTAATCTTCAAAATACTTTAAATATATTTTTAAGTATTTAGAAATTGAAATTAAATAACATATATATATTTATATATATGAAGTAAAAACAAGAAACATGATTCAATCCAACTCATCATAAAATATAAATTTATAAATTGAGTTAAATTAAGTTGCTCTAAGATAGAAAATAGAAAATTTTAATAAATTTACCAACCCAAAATTGACTCACGTAGTCTTATTAAGAGTGTGTGGGATAAAGATGATAAATCTAATTATGATGATTATATAAATAAAAATATAAAGAAGAGATCGGTCATTTGAGCATACACTTGTGCTAAATAATTGACAAATTATTGAATATCATACCATATTGAAAATTATAAAAAATATTAATTTTAAAAAAGAAAAATATATATTATACAAAAATAGTTTTTTTTATTCGAGATTAAATATTATAATAAACCATTGCTCAAAATTGCGGCACTTGGAAGTTCCACCCACAAAAAGGACATGTTTGCCCCATGAACAAACGGAGAAGTTGACTTATCTTGACTTGTATTCCATGTTTGCCATGCACTTCCATAACTCCATCCAACTCTTACCCAACTCCATTCGTGGGCCCTACATTTTTATTTAAATATTAAAATATTAAAAAATTACTCAATATTTATTTTTTTATTTAAATAAAAACTTCAACAATTCACTTTCCACCACATCAAACTTAATTTTATTATTAAAAAATTATTAAATATTCATTTTTATATTTAAATAAAAACTTCAATCATTTACTTTCCATCCCATCAAACATAATTTTATCTTTTCTTTTCTTCCCCCCAAACATAAACTTATTTCACTTATCTCCTCTTCTCTTCACAACTCAATTCAACCCAACCCATCATCTCACAGTCAAACATGCCCAAAGTTGCAAATTATTAAGAATAAGAAATTAAAAAGATAGTTTTCAAAAAACAAAAAAATGGTTTTCATACATTTTTTAGTCAAAAGTCCAAATTTAGAATTAATATCAAAGCAACGGAGCCATAAACGAGGAATTATATATTTAGAAAAAAATCAACAAATATATTTAATTTTTGCACTGTCACTGGTTCGTAATTATCGTACGCTGCAAAACTCCGCTAACCACAACAAACAGTGAACAAACCGAACCTTCTATTTTGCCGAAATGCCCTCAAATTTTCGTTAAATCTACAATCTACACCACAAAAATAGGGACGGGACAAGCCTCGTCATCCTCCTGTCCAATGGGGCAGCGGTACGTTGAGCCCACCCGCCCAAGAACTG
>JBBMEF010058793.1:0-11856 GCA_037832685.1 Sicyos baderoa | reverse complement strand
GAAATAGCCGTTGGACTTCTTAGTTGTTGGGCCTCTTGTATCTGTATATATACCCATCTAATTTCTTCAATAAAATATAATTTCTATCTTGCTCATTTAGAAAAGTCTCATTATCAAACATAAATTTATTATCACTTCCCTTCCTTTCCCTTCCCACCAAACATAAATTTATTATCACTTCCTTTCATTTCCCTTCCCACCAAACATAAATTAGTCACTTATGATTAATTACTTAAAAATCTCAAAACCAATTCATTATACCCAATTTGATATCCATTTAATTTTGTGTTTTTACTTTTTGAAATTTAAGTCTATTCTCACTTAAACTTCCTACAATATATATTCAACTCTACGTGTAATATATTCATCTTTCCTTAAAAAAATAGGAGAACACTAACTAACTTTTAAAAACAAAAACTGTAACTTCCAAAAGTTTGTTTTTATTTTTAAAAGTTGGTTAGTATTCTCCTACTTTTTTTAAGGAAATATGGATACATGGTGGGAAGAGTAAAACAGATGGTAGAAAATTTGAGTGAAAATAGACTTAAATTTCAAAAATAAAAAACAAAAAACCAAATATCGATCAAACGGGGCCTTAGCAAACTCTTTCCTTGCGACTTAAGGTGGATCTTAAAATTTTATTTCACAAATCACTCTTCTCTCACACGAATACATAAAGACGTTGGACTGACCACTCACACGTGCATACTCAAGGAGGAGATAAGTGCGTACAACATTGTCGAAAATGCCTTTATGAAGCATCCAAATTGAATAACAATTTGTCAAAATATAAGATGTTCGCCCCTTTTTTTCTATAGAGAATTTGAAAAAGTTGATCATTTTATAGGGTTATATTCGAGCTCCAAAATTAATTTACACTATGAACAAAATATCATGTGAGCTAGTTGTATTTTTCTCTTAACCGAGTACCAAAATATCTAGTTTATTTTATGCCATCTCCATTTACTCATGATGATGTGTTGAAAGCACTTACTAGTCTAGGAAAAAAAAAAAAAAAAAAAAAAAAAAAAAAGTGAGGTTTTGAAATATGTGGAAGGCATTATCAATAAACGCTCCCAAAGGTAGGTATTAATATAGAAATAGGAATGATTTTATTTGTTGTTCATTAAATTTTATTTTTACTTTTTTTTGTTATTTTTAAATTAAAAAAAAAAAGATTGTGGCTCTTAAATAGTGCCACAAAAGTAACAAGTAGGATTTCTCTATTAGTTCAAGAAGAGTAGGAGTATTTCTCTTAATATTAGAGCTATTAATTTCAAAGATACAGTTGCCTTTATTTCTTAAAAAGATTTTAGATTTATTAGTCGATGTTGTATCTAGAATTATTGCAAGCGTGTTTTTGGGTGACATTGTTTTTGTGGCTAGTAGAAATATTTTTGATAATGCATTACTAGGTATGGTATCTTCATGCAAACTTCAATTTTCTAGTGTAAAACAAGATCCGAAATATTTGGGTATGTCGGTAACTCTAACATCTTCGAAGAAATTATCCTTCCTATTCTTGAAGGATAAAATATGGAAAATTTATTTAAATGAAAGCATAAAAAGTTTTGGCTAGGGGAAAGAAGGTTGTTGTGCAAAATCCAGATCTATATCTAATCCAAGAACAAATGCACAATCTAAACAATTCAAATCAAGAACAAATAGAGAAGATAGAAGGATGGAGAAAAGAGAACACCAGATATAGAGTGGTTCGGGAACATCCCTACTCTACTGTTATGCATCGATTGAGCTTGATCGATCCACCATCATAATGCCATTGCAAAGGATTTGTACAAAGGACTATCAAGGTGTTTAGGGTTTCTAAGCCTCACTCTCTCTCTCTCAAATGAATGAAACCCCCAAATGTGCTTTATATAGTAGCACCAATACACATCTCTCATGATTAGCTAAAACTACCCTTAATTAACCTAAGTTAAACATTAACTCATCTTATAGGTTAATACATGATGTGTAATTCACCTATTACAAAGATATTTATTAAGGCCTTGTTGCAAGCTTTCCCTACGTATTGTAATTAGAAATGTGTTAAAATTTACATTTCTTAGGACACTCACTCGATTATTTCACATTTTTGGTGGGGTGATGAGAAGGGAAAAGAAACGAATACACTTGATTATGTGGAAGACAACTTGTTTATTAAAGTCTAAAGTGAGACTTGGGTAGAGAGATTAACATTTGTTTAATTAATCTTTATTATACTAATCCAAAGTCACTACTAGCCCTTGTTCTTAAAGAATTAAAAATATCATTGGGTATTGCTGACTTCGACATGGCTTGTTGGCATAGTGATCTACATGCAGTTTTTATAGTTAAGTTAGCTCATTCCTTGGCTTGACAATCTTTGATTCATGTGAGGAGAAAATTTAATTTTGAAATGGTGGAATATTTTGTTCAAGTGTAGACTCTCGAATAAGATAAAAGTATTAGCTTGACTTATTCATAATAATTTCATTCCCCCGAGTGGAGGATGTTATTACACAATAATATAAAGCATAAAAAAAGGATCTTACAAGTGAGATGGAAAATTCAAATGTAATTTTATTGAATGAAATTTTGAATTCATCCCAAAAATAAATAAAAACTAATTGAGTACCATAGGCAACTAATAGCTAAAAAACATCCACTAACTAAAATTTATTATTAATATTCAAAAATAGTAAGTTCCAAGATGAGTTGGTTTTTGGAAGCTCTTGTTCATAGTAGATGCATTATATTGGAGTTGCTCTTGTCTCTTGAGTTGTGTTGTCATTTGTTGGAAGTGGACCTAGATGGTGTGGTGAAGCCCGATGAAGATCTAATATGGATATATTAAGGAATGCATGTCTTTAGCAAGTTTTAAGCGTGTACCAATTGGAGCTGGTTGTGCCTGATAATAATACTCTCTCGATTATTATTTCTATTAAAGAAAACAATTAGAAAAAGAAAAAAAAAAAGTACCCACCTATTTAAAAGACAAAATAAACTTCAGGTTAATCTTGTGCCATAATTTAAAAATATACACTAATCTACACACATGAAGCATACACAATAACTAATTCTAACATATTCGTGTGAGGAACGAGAAGATGATGAAAGGAGATGAAATTTTTGGTAGAATTGATAGGATACCGTATGCTTTTGTAGGCTTTTGTATAGAGGAAAAGCATCACGAATCTGTGATAGTTTTATGTGATATGCATTTGTCTGCTTTTGCTTATTCGGTCAAAACTTAAATTGTACCAAGAATTAAATTTGTTATTGGGAATCAATCAAATCAACAAACAACCCAACTCTACTGTAAAATAAAAGTTTGTATATAGATTCCAAAATTAGAAATCTATATGACCTTTTTTTGTTTTGGTACAAAATTTTACCTTTAGAATTGCAAATGTACGTACGGTTGTCTTAAATTACTATTTTTATTTTGTACTCATAATTTATTAAATAACTATACTTATTTTGCAATAATCAATTTCTTTTATAAATGCAAGAATGATCATATTTAAGATTATATAAATTGACATTATGTCCTTAAAAATATTAATATGATTTTTACATTAATTTATTATAATTTTAATTTTTATAACATTTGTTTATATTATATTAAATATTATGTTTTAGAAAGAAAAAAAAAATAGTATCCTATAAATTTGAATATGTATATGATTTGTGGTTTACCTGAATTAACCTCGTGTGCAAAATAATTCATACTCGCACAAATATACGCAGTTTACAGCAAGTATTAAGTAAATTATCAATCTTCACAGAGACTGCGATTTACCAGAATCTATTGGAACAAAGGATTTGTGAATGGTTTGTTGATTGTTGACATGAAAATAAAGAGAAAGTGTAGTTAAGCAATTTAGAGAAGAAATTCACGGCTAAAGTACTATTGATTACGTTTGTAGTGTTTACAAAGAATTAATGTTGTAAGAAAAACTATCATACTTCGCCTTACCAACGTTAGCCAAGAAAATCATCTCTATTCATAGCAAGAAAGAAGCTGCAATCGGTGAGCTGGTCGCGCTTGGCCATAACTCATTCGTCATGAAATGCAACCGGTGGTGTTTGTATGAGTCGATAATAAGGGATCTTCACACCTTCACAACCGCACCAATTCCTATCTTTTATTTAGTTTCATGTTTAGGAGTAGATCATAGATTATAGTCAGTTTGTAGTAATGAAATTTCTGGATTTTTGGATTCCAGTTATCTACTATTGTTTATTTCTATGTTTCATTAGATAGGAGTCATGGTGAGAATTCGTATGTAGAAGGCATGTTAGGAGCATAGACTATTAGGTTTCACATTTTTGCATTATAAATTTATATGTACATCGATTAGTTACTCATGTGTGCTAGCCTGCAGCAAACTTGAAAGAGAGAACATCATGATGATCTAGTATGCTACGATAGGTTTTATGTGAGGTTTCTCACATTATTAAAGGAGTTAAAAATAACCCTACTATTGATTGTGTTACCCTACATTAAGTATGGGATAGTCACATTGGAAGCTGGGTTTACCATAAATCAATAGTATTGAAGTACTATTCGATTAGAGAATCATGAAATTTTAATAATCACCAATGCGTGACTAACATCTTGTGCATTTGGATTTGTACCTTAGCTCATCTGCATTTCATATTTACAATTCCAGTATAAAATTAGAAATACAACCAACAATGATAACTCCATTCTTGACATATTGTGCATAACTCTCATGTTAGTAACAATAGTTGTAAGCATGTTAGTAACAATATTGTGCATAACTCTCACTTGCTACATTTCTAATTGCATATACTTGTGTGAAAACGATTTCAAGACACTCTTAGCAATAAGTTAAGCTTAGAGTTCATTAATGCTAAGTTGTATTTGCATTCGAAAACTGCCAACTAACGATTTGTTAACTACGTTCACAAACAAAAGAGAGAACTGTTAAGAGATAAGAATACAAAATATTAATCACATTACAACATATGACTCAATATATAAAAACCCAATACAAAAATAAAAACTCAATTGCATATTTTGACTAGGTTTCGGGGGTGTTGACCACGATCCCCAACTAAACACTCCACCTCTAAACTTCGACTCAATGACCATGGCTACAAGATCCCTAACTAATTAGTAATCGTGGGACTACATTGTTCAAAGACATATCTCAACTGTTATGAAATCGACAATCACCAATCGTAACGAAGATGTAAAACAGATAAATATATAAATAACAAGAAAGAAGAGAAAATCAGGAAACACACAATTTTTACGTTGTTCACTAACATTGTGTTAGCTAGTCCACCACCGAGAGGGAGAACAAGTTTTATTCAGGGGAGCGTAATACAGAGTTACAGAATTATGAATGTCATAATAAACAACTAGGGTTTAATTCAGGTTTATATATGCGCTCTCATTAAACCCTAATTAGACATTGCGTAAACTAATAGAATGCACATGCGAAAACAGATGATCTACGGTTAACGGATGCAGAATGCGAACGTGCAATGCGGAAAGACGAAATGCGCTCGTGCAACAGAATGCGGAAATGTGGAATGTATTTTTGCTAAAGGGGCGTTGCGCACCTCCACTTCGCTGACCGGGCAGCAAGACCCCCGACTAACTAATCATAAGGCAATAATGCGTTCAAAGCATAATACAACATCAACATATACAATTAAATTTATGTTCTAACAATACTTATGCTTGAGTTGTTACTCTCATCGACGGGTACGAAGTTACCATTAGAAATGGCTAAAATCGTTGGGCTACATAGTCTATGAGATGAGTAGCATGTTTGTGTTAAGAAATTAGAAAAATAATTTGCTTTTCCCCAAAAATAACAATTAACCATGTATCCAACGTTTTGTAAAATATGCAAAAGTAGGAAGTTGTTATTAACCGAAGAACTGGAAACATTTGGAATCTTGCTACAACCTTAAAACTCATATTTGACAAACGGTTTTAACTATAACAACTCAAAATTCTTTCAACTTCCATTAATTCTTTTCAACCAAAATAATCGAATTAAACAAATATTCACATATCGCACTTTTCACCAACGATTATACGAACAACCAGCAAGGCTCAATCAAAATTTCAGAAGATAGAAGCGATGATAAGACAAAAAAAACAAAAAGGTTGTAATATAGTATAAACCAAATTTAGAAAAAAACCCATGATTGCAAAAGTAATTAATTAATTGCAATAAATTTGTAATCTTTAAAAAAAAAAAAAAAAAAAAAAAAAAGAGGGGCTGAGAGGCTGTAATGGATAACGTCCATGAGAAAAGGAAGAGGTGGGAAACTCCACCTCCCATTTTTATAGTTTCTATTCTTAACTCATTTCAATTTCAATTCTTTTTCATCCTTAAATTTCCATTTCCCAGTTTCATTTTCAATTTCATTTTTCCTCTCTGTTCTTCTTCTTCACTGTTTTCTCTGCATTTCTTTTCAAATCATTCATACCTGTAAGTTATTATCTTCCCAATTATAATCACATTTTATATCAATTTCTATCTGTAATAATGGATAGTGAATTCAACCCTATGACTTCTCGATCATTGGATGCATGCTAATCCGCTTCTATAAATGTATGAACCATTTGTCCCACTCCGGGTTTGAGATTCAACTAGGACACCTCCCGTGTCTCCATTCCCTTAATGTCTCCCGGTAAGGACGGGCATGGTAACCCCGATTATAATGTATGAACCATTTGGTTTGTTTTGGTTAAGGCAAATTGGGTAGGACTAATTCCTTGAAGATTTTCACCTTAGAGAACTTTGATGAACATAAGTTCGATTTCGAATGGGAAATTCTATATACTTGCTTGTTTGTTTGTTGTGGATTTTGAAGAATTTATTACAATGGGTTCTGATTTTTATTTTCTGATTTGCTTTGTACAATGTGGGATTTAGCTTTAACGTTCAATGCTGGCAAGTCAACTGAACAAGTAACTCCAAGAAAGACACAGGATTTGAAAATGGCAGGATCTGAAAGTGAATCTCCCACCACTGTAATGGCTTATAATGCAAACATTGATTTTGAAAGTGGAGCTCCAACAAGTCCTAAACATTCTGCTCCTGTTGCAAATGGAGTGATATATTCTGAAAGTCCTAAATTCCTTGCTACCAATGATCCGCCTTCTGTTAATGTTCTCGATCGCAACAGAATCGCTGTACCTTCCGTGTTTCTCTTCTAATGTTTTTGATTTCGAAACAATGGTGTTGAGAATGTTGTTGTTGATCAATGTGTTTTTCTGCAGGTAATGAACAATAACGTGAGAGGGGTACTTGTTTCTTCCAAAAGTCTCAACCATGGTGGTTTAAGTAGAGGCTTTATCGAAACTAAAGCACCCATTGAATCTGTAAAATCGGCTGTCTCTAAATTTGGAGGGATTGTCGATTGGAAATCTCGTCGAGTTCATTCTATGATGGAGGTATTTAGTTATGTTTGTGGCTACCTTTACTTGTCCTTTGTTGCTTTTTTATGCTTAGAGTGAAATTTTGGATCATTTTATGCACATTTTGGATCTGTCTTTGTCTTAACTCTCCGATACCCGAGGCACCATTGGCCATCCCTAGGGTGTGGCACCAGACTACATCGGAGGGTATTCTAGTCTAAGCACTCGTCAGCAGTCTCAAACCAGGGATCTCTTAAAGAAGCATGTTAAGGCATATTTCATTAACATAAGGGTCTCTTAATATTTGTATGGAGACTGAAATATGGACTGTTTCCCAATTCTGCAGAGAAGTATGCCAATGGAGAAAACACTTGAGGAAGTGCAGGAGGAGATTGTTCAGTGTAGGAAAAGGTCGGAGGAAGCGGTGGAGGCGGAGTTCCATGTGTTGAATGAGCTAGAAAACATGAAACAACGCATAGATGAACTAATGCTTGCACTAGAGACTGCACAATCCGAAGAGCAACAAGCGAAACAAGACTCAGAACATGCCAGGCTTAGACTGGAGGAGATGGAGCAAGAAGCCATTAAGGAGAGTGATGAGGCTCTAGCCAAGGCACAGCTAGAGATGACCATGGCCGAGCATGCCGCTGCAGTTTCGGAACTGAAATCCGTTAAAGAAGAATTGGAAGTACTTCGTGGCGAGTTTACTTTGATGGTATACGAGAGAGATTCGGCTGTGAAAAATGCTGATGAGGCACTTGCTGCATCTAAGGAGAGTGAGAAGGAACTGATGGAGCTGACCACAGAGCTGGAAACTTTAAGGGAATTATTGGAGTCTTCACAAGCTGCTCATTTAGAAGAAGAAGAGAAAACAATGGTGGCAGCTGTGGCCAGAGAGCAAGATTGTTTCAAATGGAAGAAGGAGCTCGACGACGCGGAGGAAGAGGCTTGTAGACTAAATTTGCAAATTCTGTCAAATGAAGATCTTAAACTGAAAGTTAATACTGCCTCAGCTTTGTTAATGGATTTGCAAGCCGAAATGATCGCTTACATGGAAGCGACGCTAACGGAGGAGATAAGCGATGAACAACGCTTGCACGGCGAATTTGCAGCTGAAACACAAAAGAAAACAAATTCAACTACACTACAGAAGGAATTGGAAGAAGTAAAGCTCAACATACACAAAGCAATTGCTGAGGTGGAATGCTTGAAGATGGCTGTTGCTTCACTAAATTCAGCGCTTGAAGAGGAGAAATCGACTCTGGCCACGGCCAAGATGAGAGAAGGCATGGATTCTGACGTAGCTGTATCACTTGAAGCTGAAATAGATCGGAATGTGACCAAAACTGTTGTCGTTCAAGAGACCGTAAAAGTCGACCTGACCGATCAATTGAAGCAGGCAGCAGAGGCGGCTGATCAGGCGAAGTCACTTGCGCAGATGGCTCGTGAAGAGCTGCAGAAGGCAAAGATAGAAGCAGCGGAAGCAAAGGCGGAGTCAATAGCAATGGAAAGTAAAATACTTGCAGCTCAGAAGGAAGTTGAGGCTTCCAATGCTTCAAAAATGTTGGCATTATCAGCAATCAAAGCACTACAAGAGACTGTTTCCTCTGAAACTGTGAAGGAAGACTCAACAACCACAGTAACTATTTCACTAGATGAATACAATGAACTCAGCCAACGTGCCCGCGAGGCCGAGGAGCAGGCCAGCATGAAGATGGCTAAAGCAATTTCACAAATTGAGGCCGCTAAGGAATCCGAGGCAGAAAGTCAAGAAATGCTGGAAGAAGCTTGTCGTGAACTAGTTGCCAGACAGAAAGCACTGAAAGCTGCAACGGAAAAGGCGAGTGAGGCCGTGGAAACAAAATTTGCAGTAGAACAAGAACTAAGAATATATAGAACAGAACAAGAACAAGAACAGCAAAGGAATGCTAATGAATCTGACCAAGTAGTAGCAATTCCAACAACAAGCCCAGGGGCAAGCAATGATGTAAAAGAACCAACAACTGGTGAACAAGCAGATTCTTCTACTCCCCAAGAACACGAACCAATCACGAACGAGAAGACGCCAACAAATGAATCAGACAAAGTAGTATCAACTCCTACAACAAGCCTAAAGACAAGTGTTGAGGTAAAAGAACCAACAACTGGAGCTCCCCAAGAACATGAACATATCGCAAAGGACGAGCAGACACCAACCATTGATTCAGACCAAGTAGTAGCAATTCCTACAACAAGCTCGAGGACAAGCGATGAGGTAAAAGAACCAATGCCTGGTGAACAGGAAGATACTCCGGCTCCCGAAGAACAAGAACCAATCGTAAACGAGCTGACGCCGTCTAATGAATCCGGTCAAGTAGTAGCAAATCCTACAACAAGCTCAACGACAAGCGATGAGATAAAAGAATCAATGCCTGGTGAACAAGCAGACCCTCCTGCTCCTGAAAAACGAGAACCAATCGTAAACGAGCAGACGCCATCTACTAATGAATCTGGCCATGTAGTAGTAATTCAACCAACAAGTCCAACGGCAAGCGTTGAGGTAAAAGAACCAACAACTAGTGAACAAGCAGATCCTCCTGCTCCCCAAGAACAAAAACCAATCGCAATGGAGCAGACACCAGCAAACTTGGGTAGAACCGAGACGTTGTCGGAATCCAAGCCAGAAAAGAAAAAGAAGAGGTCATTCCTCCCAAAAATGCTATCATATCTAGGCAAACAAAAGTTAAATCGAAAAAAACAAACATAACATGTTATTCTCATCACAAGACTCTCTCATTTTAATACATTAATACAATCTTATTCATTTCTGTACAAGTGCTTATCAAACAAAAAAAAAAGAACTAGCTTAGTTCCATCTGTCTTCATAATCTCTTGCCCTCTTAACTTTTTGAATGATATGGATTGATATTCTCTGAAGTGATTGGTTGTTTATGTCATGGAAAACATTGGGTCATAAATTGAAAATATCGCAACGTTAGCTAGTACAACCAAATGCAAAACTGTTCGAAGAAACCTTCATGTTTGAGGGTTGTATGCAAGATTAATACAATCTTACTCATGCATGTAAATCGACTACAAAACCGTACGTCCGAATATGAAATGAAATGACAATTACATGTGAAAACATTACATTTATAAAACAAGTAGTTTTGAGAGGTCCCAAAAAGTATAAACACGTAAATACAAATAATATTGTTGTACATATTATGTTTTGAACGCATTGATGGCCCCTGCGATTACTAGTCGGGGGTCTTGGCTGGTAAATCTTGTATATAGTCACTAGAGCATATTAGGTAATACAATATAGGCCATAAGATTTCATCAAGGGGACGCAGATCCAATATGCAATCATACTATCCACTATGCATACAACTAGGTTGTAAACTACATGTTCAACATCCACATACCACGAACATGGGGATTGAGTTTCTTACCATGGTCGAATTCAAAGAATCCACACTTAAATCCAAAGTAAGAGTTTTATTAGAATCCTAATAGAGATTTTGAGACCTCTACAACACAAGTGAGTCAAAACTAACACCTCAGATTGCAAAAAACAGACTCGTGACGTTGAAATTATCTAAGAGAGAGATTCCGAAAAATTTGGTCAACGAAGGTGGTCAACGATGAGTGACACAGCGGTGCGTGGAAATTCTAGCGAGGACGCTTGAGACGGGTCTCAATAGGCTCAGAAAGAAGCTACACGTGCGACTCAGAAGGAACTACATGCTTGGATAGGCATGCGCGACTCAGGAGATGTGGGTCTGAGGCTCAACCACGCAGCGTAGCCTCGGCTACTGAGGCTCGGGCATTAATCTATGCATGAATAGGCACAAATCAGGTTCGGATCTGCTTCGAGCGAGGCTTAGGGCGAATTTACTAAGATGTGAGGCTCGGGAAGGCACGTGGCTACTTCAGCTCATCGACGTTTGCTGAGGAGAGGTGTCTTGTTAGGATCTACATAATTGCCCCACATTGGAAAAGTGGGGAGTCCTAATACATCTGACGATGAGCACATCTTCTCAAAGACATGAATCCAGCTAGTGACGTCTAGATGGAGACGTTGTATGAGAAAATGCGACAAAGGTTATGCTTCTCGGATTCCTTCGAGCTCCATTTTCTATGCAATCACCAGGAGGACTCCAATTTTAAGCTTGAGAGTGTTGAGAAGAGGAAGAGACAAAGTTGTTGTAAGAAAACTCATAGCAAAATGAGGCAAGGAGGCCCTATTTTTATAAAATCTAAATTCTCTCAATTACAAAAATGCATCTATGGCTTAATTTATTCAATTTCTGTTCTTAGAACAAAAGACATAGCTCATAAAGTTGAATTCAAATTCTTCATTAAATAATAAATCTAATATTGAGTTTAAATAAAGTATAAGCACTAGTAGAATTTGGGTCATTTATGACCGGCTAGAAATTTTAAAAAAAAAACACGGAGGCAATCTATGACTGGCA
>JBBMEF010058762.1:0-11859 GCA_037832685.1 Sicyos baderoa | reverse complement strand
ATCTCAAAGGCTCCTTACCGTATGGCGCCAGCTGAGTTGAAAGAACTCAAGGAGCAGTTGCAGGAGATGCTTGATCGGGGTTTCATCCATCCGAGTGTGTCCCCGTGGGGAGCACCAGTTTTTTTTGTGAAAAAGAAAGACGGTTCGATGCGCTTGTGTGTTGATTACCGTGAGTTGAACAAGGTTACTGTCAAGAACAAGTATCCGTTGCCGCGCAGTGATGACCTATTTGACCAGCTCCAGGTAGCTTCTGTGTTTAACAAGATTGATTTGAGGTCAGGTTACCACCAGTTATGGATTCGGGATTCAGACATTCCCAAGTCAGCTTTCCGTTCGAGGTATGGTCATTACGAGTTCGTGGTCATGTCCTAAGGACTGACTAACGCCCCAGCAGCGTTTATGGATATGATGGACAGGGTGTTCAAGGCTTTCTTGGATCGCTTTGTCATCGTATTCATAGACGACATTCTTATTTATTCGAGATCCAAGGAGGACCATGCTTCGCATTTGAGACAGATTCTGACAGCGCTTAGGGAGAACAAGTTGTTTGCTAAGTTTTCTAAGTGTGATTTCTGGTTAGAGGAGGTAGCTTTCCTTGGACACTGAAACAACAAACACCTACATGCTCCACTGAAACAACAAACACCAACTACTGAAGGCACGAAGGCAACAAGCACCAAACAGTACACTCCCAACGGAAAAAATGAGAAAACCAAAACCTGCCACCTTTCTCTTCACCACCACAGCCTTGAGAGCTACGCATGACTCAAAGGCAACCGATCAATGATCAACACCTCAACGCCAACCAACTCATCTTAGCTCAAAGCTCAAACACGAACTGTTGCATTAGAACATAACTGGAAACAGGTCTTGAAAAGGGCTAGGTTGCCAACACGCAACCTAGAACAAACCAACGAAGCAAGAGTCACCACAAATTCTTCACTAGAAGAATTCCCTCCTTAAAAGCTTAAGCTCGACGAACCAAAAAACCAAAACACCATGCACTACCAACTCAACCGAGCACAACAAGCTTCCCAACACAAAGGGTTTGGAATGCACCACTCTGATGCTACCAACAAAACAAACCGAGCGAGAAACTTTCAACTTACCAGACAACGACGTCCAGAACATGCACCCATGGGACAACCACAACTCTACTTACAGAACAAGAGAACTTCCAAGGCTCAAACAGTCCATCCATCTCACTATGAAACTACAAAAAGTTCTTTAACCAACACCCACTACTCATTGGGTAGAACATCAATGCTACGAGCTCATCTGCCAAACCCGAACTCTTTTGAAGGACAAAGAGTTTATCAACCGCTTACCAAATTACATGCGGTTACTGACAAGAGGAACATACAAGGGCAAAAAACAACTCCACTAACTCAAACAACACGCTCGAGCAAAAGGTGGGGATCAACCAATGAGCTTTCAAACAGACTCCCTTCTCAAGAAAACAAGGCTAACACTTCCCACTTTAGAACCACACTTAACACATATGTCGAGACTGGGTTAACCTTCAAACTTCCACAACATGGGGACGCAACAAGAAAGACAACACCATCTTTGCTCCTCGAGCAACTCCAGGATATCAACTAACATCAACTGAAAGAGACAAAAGCCTCGGGAAGAACTAAACCCAATTTTACAACACCTTCAACACAAACCTTGGTTACGACAAAGCTCAACTTACTTTACATCTCCAAACGAACTCGAGTGCTAAAGCAAAACTAATCTTAGCTCGACAACTTTCTACCATGCTCAAACCGAACAACTACAACTCACTGCCTGGGTCTGACTGAGCTCCGGTAAGGTTTCCACGGGCTTAGGGTGTTTGTGACGACCCCCAACACACACTGCCGTAAAGACGGTACAACAGCCAACCCGAACAAACAGGAAACAAACTCCTTCAGCATCTCAACTATGCTGGCTAGCTCCAACTTTCTAAAAACATGGCATAAGAGACCAGGAACGCTGCAGAATGTGTCATCATTCCACTCAGAGTATCAGCCACAAACCAGCTTTACCCAGGACAAGCTTTTCCACAAACTCTTAGCAACGCCAGTCAACCACTGCGTGATTTCTGCCAACCATACCTTACTCAGCATCACTTGAGCTCCACAAGACAACCACAACATTCGTACTAGTCAGAGCCAAGCTCCAAAGAATAACTTTCGCCTATAGGCAAAAAAACTAATCATCAAACACCAAACCTCCACGACCTATGGCTAAAGGCACTTTCCTGGCATAAACAACGAACTGGAGCCTTAACTCCCTAGGGAACTTAGCACATTCTCCTCCTCAACTCGCTTTTTCAAGGCACCCAACAACTACTATCACGGAACGAACTACTCACAACTGAGTGTAACTTTTCGCTAGCCATGAAGGATAGAAGTCCAACCGAAACTTCTTTTCGCAAGGCAACTCCCTAACTCCCTACAAAGTCTCAAACAACAAATCGAACCCCAAGGGTTCC
Source organism: Sicyos baderoa (assembly GCA_037832685.1). Taxonomy (NCBI): domain Eukaryota; kingdom Viridiplantae; phylum Streptophyta; class Magnoliopsida; order Cucurbitales; family Cucurbitaceae; genus Sicyos; species Sicyos baderoa. The sequence goes on along the minus strand of JBBMEF010058762.1, from coordinate 9,380 downwards.
AACTTTACACAAGCTCGCCTCGCAACGAGGCACAAACAACGAAGGCCAAACTCAACTTACAAAGGTACATCATTATCACCAAGCATGTACCTAGGCTAACTTTCCACTGGTCGAACTAGCATCCAAAACGCTAAACTTTACTCGAGTCCCGCTCACCACTAACGATAACTTACTGCACCATTTAGCAGAGTGGCCCAACTGGCCACAACAAGAATACGGGGACTTGGCTACCAACCACCTCACGAGAGGCCCTTAACACCATTTCACTTTCTCTTTCAACCAACGCTAAAACTTGGAGGGATGAGACTAGCTGTCTCTCCTCGAACAACCTTCCACTTGTAGTCCTCCGACTACTGCTAACCTTTGTTTCTTTTCCACCTGAATCGGTGCAACAACGAGCACGGCAGGAGCAACGGCTGGAAGACAAACCAACTCTCCCATGGATCAAAGAGGCAACTGCACAACAGTGCGAACTTGGCCAAAGTCTAGGCCTACACAAAAACTTGGTGCCAAACAAGCACACCTCTCAACACACCTCAAGGTGTTGCAAAACAAACACTCGGTCCACTACATGTTTAACAAACCAGGTCACAACCTCTGGTGACGGCAACTCCAAAGGACCGCTTAAGTAACTCCAGATTCGACAATCTGGCCTTCGCACCTCAAATACAACTTGCTCAAGATCCTCTATCGAATCTCAACTCGACGCTCAACAAACGACTTCAACCAGCCTCTCAAAGGAAACCACCTTTCTCAACTTCAGGGGTACGCTGTTAATGAACTTCACCTCCACTGGACGACTAGGCACTTCACCGACGGTTCATGATCCGCTGGTAGCTAAGCGTTGTACTCCCTCTCCACGGGTGCTAACTGAACTGACTGCAAACACAACAACTTTCAAGTGGTCTCTAGTGTCTCTCCATCCTTCCAAAAGCTGCTAACTCGTAGCCATGCTCCGGGAACTTGCCAAACGACCTTGGTTCGAACTAACTGGAACATCCCTTGGTTAGTCCTCAACGGACTAACGCCACAAGCAAACACAACTGGCATGTATATACTAGATGTAAAACAGTACTGTAACTACCCTTTAAACAAAAGAACTTGCGACGTACCTGATGGCTACGGAGTTCTGATGATCATGGGAAAACGACCTACAACTGTAAGTCAGTCTACAGAATCTATGACTCTGCGCTTTGATACCAACTGTAAAGACCCGACCCAAAAGTTGTCCTAAACTAGGTCTTTAACCAGCATGCATGACTCAAAATCTCATTAATGCGGAAACTAAAGACAGAGAAAAGTAAACATTCAAAAGAATTTAGCAATTACTTCATTTAAAAGAAACTGTTCCAAATACATTTCAAATAAGCCCCGGCTGGAGCGTCCAACTCAACTTAATCAAATAATTCTTAAAGACAGTTAAATGCTCGTAAGGGCTCTATGCCCAGCTACATGCTGAATAAAATAAACAAGACAGTAATGACACAAGAGAGTGTCCACAGCGGTCCCCATGAGCAAACAACCTCCTCTAGCCATCTCGGTGCAGTCCCAAGTTACCTGGTGGAAAACCACAAAAATATAGGTGAGTAAACAAGTTTACTTAGTAAGAATTCCCAACCGGGTTACAGTACGATACAACTGGTCATCTAGCATACAAGTATACATGCAAACAACTATCAACACAGATCAACTTACTTTCCTTGGGTTGTCAATACAAACCCTAAAGCGATGCCAACTTGTGGTCTTACTCTGATGCCTACCGGGGTATTACACCTTTGAGTTATCCTGTAACTCTAGATTCACTCGAGAATCTATAGTTTTCGATCTAAGCTCAACTACACAATCTTTTAAAGAAGTAGTGTACTGTTCTCAAGATCCCGAGGGAGCGTCCAGTCGGCGAATCAAGAGCGTGCGCACACACCGCATGCTACTGGATCCAGGTAGGTGTTGGGTCTAGGGCAGCCTACCCTAGTTCAGGTCCACATGCCCTAAAGACTCGGAAAGGTGTCACTGAATCATAACGATGCGAGACCTCGGCATCAGCTATGTCAGCATGAACCACCGAACGCCTGCGGCTACGATTCGCTCACAGTAGGCTTACACTACGAGTCGGTCTTGCCCAAAGGCTACAGACTTGGGCTAGACCGACATTATGTGAATCATGTCGGCGAACAGGGACGGGACAAGCCTCGTCATCCTCTCGTCGGGTGGGCAACTGTACGTCGTGCCACTCTCGCCCAAGTGCTACAGACAAGGCTAGAACAAGTGCATGGTTAGCTAAACCGTGCTAGCGAACAGGGGCGGAGTGTACGTCCTCACACACCCCTGCCAAGGGGAAATGTTATGCCGCTCTCGCCTATAGATGAAGACTCCTAGATAGGTTCTACTCCAAGATCAACAAGCTAGTTATCAAACGGGCTACACAGTCATACAGATGAACGAGCCCTAACATGGTACTACGAGCAGAACGAAATAAAGGAAACATGCCAGAAAGGAACAACCTAGCATGGTACTAACATGTTCAAGCAGATATAAATCATACATGTCTGCCAAAGATTGTAAATAGAGAATCCTATCCACTAACATGCTCATAATCGTAAACAAGCAACAAGCATACATCACAGAATATATCGCAGGGTCCACACAACCCCGATAAGAAATCCTTACCTGGGTCGGCAGACAACAAACAAGCAATGAAAACAAATTCTCCTAGAGATGCAGATCACCAAAGGTAACAAACCTAGCAACAAACAATAACAATAGTAATTAAATAACTAATCCAATTATCGGGCAAGAAAGGGTACTGGCAGAACGAGCGTTACCCAACGAACGACGACATACGAGGCAAGCAAGACGGCGGAGGAAGCTCGTTTCGCTTGGGCGAAAGGAAGGGGCCCTGGACAAAGCAGAACGGCAAGACGACACGGTGCTGACGCCACGGCTAGGGCAGGCGTGCTTCGCTGGGGCGAACATCTGGTGAAGGCGAGCGTGTGCGGCAGGCGACGGGCGACTGATCTGGGTGCTGCAGTTTCGCTGGGGTGAGGCTCATTTTGCTGGGGCGAAACATTAACAAAGACGAGCGTGTTGCGATTGAAGCAGAAGGGTCGGCTGAGTGAGCTTTCGCTGGGGCAAACGCTGCAGTAGCAGATCTGGAAATCTCATTTTCTGGTGCATAAATTGAAGCGGCTCGGGTCTGTGATGGATCGGGGCTGCTGGAACGATAGAAACATAACCTACGCCTCAACAACACTACAAAAAACAACAACCAAGGTTACAAACCCGGAAACAACCATGAAGATACAAAGGAGAAAATGAGATCGAACCTACCTCGAATTCTTCGAGATACGCGCGACGAACAACAGCTGGATCCATGATTTGAAAAGCCGGACAACAGCAAGGAAACGACACAAGGAAGAACATGCAAACAAACGGGGGATGATTAACCAACGAGAAGCCCAACGTGAAAACCAACGGAGAAGATGAAGAAACCGAACTAACCTTGAGAGCTCCATCCCTTTTGCATTGGAGAAGAGGGTTCTAAATGAAGGCCAAAGCAAAGAGCTTCCAAACCCCTAATCTCTAAACCTAAATTCATTTTAATTAACTCATTTAATCCATAAATCAATTAAATCCCCCCTTTGAGTCCCAACGAGCTCACTTTAATTTCTTTTATTTTCTTTTACCAACCCACCATTCCAAGCCTTGGGCATCTTGGCTTCGAGCCCCAACAAAGACATTAATAAAATCCTAGTTTCCATCCAATAAATCCACCAAGCTTCAAATCCCACTAAAGTCACATTTTAAATTTTTTTAATCTATTTTACAAAACCGAGTCTCCATAACAACAAAACAACCGGAAATGAATCATGTCAAGAACCAAATCACAAACAAATAATTCTCAAATAAACCAAACTCCCTTCAAGGACCAAATAACGGGAATAACGACCCAACCAACCTGAAGAGACGTTCAAAAAATCCAGGCCGTTACACTTGTCCTGACACTCCTCAACAGAATGATGTTGGAGAAGGGAAGCTTGGCTATCTTGCTTCAATTTGTCTTTCATGGTTGCATGAAAAGAACCTTCCTCGGGAGCTTTGCGCAGAAGCCACTCAATGTGCATGCCATGTAATCAACAGGCTACCTCCTTTGCCACGTACAAGACAATCTCCATTTGAGATTTTATATGGCGAGAAGCCAAATGTCAATTATTTTCAAGTATTTGGTTCTATTTGTTTTGTCCATGTTCCCAAATCAAATAGAACAAAATTTGACCCTAAAGCAAGAAAATGTGTATTTGTTGGCTATGATTTTCATAGAAAAGGTTGGAGGTGCATGGACCTAGAGACAAAGAAGTTTACTACTTCTAGAGATGTGGTGTTTGATGAAGTATCATCTCTATTTTCTGCTAAAACGATTGTTGTTCTTGAAGATGATCAAGTAAATTTAACATCCAGCTCAAAATGTTACAAGCAAAGAAAATAGTACGCAACAAGATATAAGAAGATCAACAAGGGAGAAAAGATAGCCAGACTATCTCAAAGATTATGAGATAGAACTTAACAATTGTCCAATTACTGCTTGTTTCTTTACAGGAGCATTAACTACAGATGAACCAACAAATTATGATGAAGGAAAGGGCTGTCCAAATTGGGAAAGAGCAATGCAAGAGGAGGTTGAAGCTTTAGACAAGAATGAGACATGGGAATTGGTCCCCAAACAAGAAAAATGTAAGCCTGTCACTTGCAAATGGATTTTTCCGCTCGAAGAAAAAAATTTGATTGCACAATTGACAAGTTTAAAGTTCGTCTAGTTGCTCGTGAGTTTTCACAAAATTATGGATTGGACTATGAAGAGACATTCAACCCAGTAGCAAATATGGTGATGGTGTGGTCACTAATCTCACTTGTTGCTTTCAAGGATTGGAAATTATGACAGCTTGACGTGAAGAATGCATTTCTTTATGGGGAGTTAGATCGTGAAGTATTTATAGAGCAACCCATTGGCTTTGTCTCTAATCAATTTCCAGATCATGTATGTCGATTGAAAAATACACTTTATGGTCTAAAGCAGGCTCCACGAGCCTGGTATGGTAAAGTTGATCAATACCTCATTTTTTGTGGTTTTAAGCTTTTAGTAGTATTATACGTCAATGATATGATAATAAGTGGAGACAACGAGTCTGAAATTTCTAACTTGACGAATAATTTATCTGTTCATTTTGAGATGAAAAATCTTGGAGAAATTGGATGTTTTCTTGATCTAGAAGTGGAAAAATCAAATCAATGTTACTTTGTTTCTCAAAAGGGTTATGTAAGGAGTCTGTTGGAGCGTTTTGGCATGAGGGAGTCGAAAGAAAAGGATACTCCAATGGAGTCAAATCTCAAGTTGAAGACAGGTGAAGGGAAACCATTGACAGATGCAAAGAAATATCGACAACTTGTTGGAAGTTTAATTTATTTGACCATCACAAGGCCAGAGATTTCATACTCAGTTCCTGTTGTCTCCAAGTATATGAAGAATCCAATGACTTCTCACTTAGATGTTGCAAAAAGGATATTGCGTTATGTGAAAAGATCTATTAGTCATGGGTTGTGGTATAAGAAATGTGATTTCTTATTAAAAGGATTTACTGGTGCAGATTGAGCAGGAGACACAAATGATCGTCATTCAACCATGACTGCACAAGAAGCGGGATATTGTGGCTCTATCCAGTACTAAGCAGAGTATGTGGCAGCAACCATGGCTGCACAAGAGTGTGTTTGGTTAAAAAGATTGATTGGTGACATGTTACATGAAGTTAACTATGTTGTGAAAATCAATTGTGACAATGAAAGGGTCGTCAAACTTGCATCAAATCTGGTGTTCCATGCACGGACAAAACATATTGAAGTTCAACATCATTTTGTTCGATAAAAAGTCTTGAATTGAGAGATTCAACTAACTGGTGTTCGTACCAATGATCAAGTCGCTGATATATTCATGAAGGCTTTGGTGAAGCCTAAGTTTTTATGCTTTCGAGATGCCTTAGGAGTTGTTGATCGTAAGCTTGCATTAAAGGGGAGTATGAAAAAATAGTGCAACTTAATTAAATGAGTTTATTTTTCTTTTATTTAGATATTTAATATGTTAGACTTAATCAAGTCAAAATGCCTTATTTGTTTCTATTTTAATGCTTAGTTGGGTTAGGTAGTTACTTTCTTATTTTAGTAAAAAGTGAGTTAAGAGGTTGAATATTTTGTGGAAAGGTTGTTTAATCCTATGTTATAAATAAGGCTTGTAATTGACAATTCCAAGCAATCACATTCTTGGAAATATCCAGCTAATACAAGTTGCATTTGACTCCAAATTGCTTTGTATTTTTTTCAAACCATCTTAAAGCTTTTCTAGTTTTGTTTTAATGTTGCTTAAATGACTAAGCTTTTAATTTGTTATAGTCTTTAGGGTAGTTGCTAATATTTTGCACTATTTTAGTCAATAAGTTAGTTCCTATTTTGTTGTTATTTTCTGTTGTAATTTTGCTATTTAAGCAAGTCATTTGCTGCTGAATAATATATTAAAACTTGAATCTTCCTTCTTCTCATATATTTTTTTGTTTTGCTTGGTTTCATCAGTGGTATCAGAGCAAAGTTAGGAGAGTTAAACACGTGAGTTTTGAGTGAAACACGTAAGGGAGAGAATTTTAGTACTTTTCTGTAGAAAACAAACTCATGGCTTCTGAAAATTTTGTACACCTGCAATCCCTCTTTTTGATGGTCATTATGATCATTGGAGCATGTTGATGGAAAAATTTTTAAGATCAAGGAGTATTGGCAAGTGGTTTCTGAAGGCATTTCAGAACCAGCACTAAGCACATTAGTGTCTGAAGCACAAAAGGCTGAGATGGATACAGCAAATTGAAGGACCTCAACGCAAAGAATTACCTTTTCCAAGCTGTTGATTATTCAATCTTAGAAACAATTCTATCGAAGGATACTTCCAAGCAAATATGGGATTCCATGAATTTTTTTTATCAAGAATCCACAGGAGCAAAGAGGCAGCAGCTTCAAATACTTCGTTTTGAGTTTGAAACACTTCGAATGAAATCCGGAGAATCAGTAACATACTTTTTTTCTCGAGTAATGGCAATCATCAACAAGATGCGAATCCACGGTGATAAGACAACGAAGGTTATAATTGTTGAAAAAATCCTTCGTACAATGACAACAAAATTTAACTATGTGGTTTGTTCTATTGAAGAATCTCATGACATTGATGTGCTTTCAATTGAAGAATTGCAAAGTTCTTTGTTGATCCATGAAAAAAAGATTGCTCAGCAAGACAAAGAAGAAGTGGCGTTAAAAGCCTCAACTTTTTTTTATGCAGCAGGATGAGGGAGAGGTACAGGCAATGGCCGAGGCCGTGGCAGAGGTAGAGGTAGAGGCAACAATGACCGTGGAATAGGATCTGGTAGCTACAATTCAAAGACCTTTGACAAATCCAACATTGAATTTTATCGATGTCATAAGTTCGAGCATTTCCAATCAGAATGTCGAACTAACTTGTCTAAATTGCATGGAGAGGAATCAAACTTTGTTGAACAAGATGAAGAAGAATAAGAGATCTCTTTACTTATGGTATGTCACACAAAAGAAGAAACAGATAAGAAGATGTGGTTTCTTGACACCAGGTGCAACAATCACATGAGTGGAGATAAATGTGTTTTCTCTACTCTTAATGAATCCTTTAGAGATAATGTGAAGTTTGGGAACAACTCTATAATTGTAGTCATGGGAAAATGGCATGTTTCAATTCAATTTAATGAAGGATTTACTCACAATATTGTTGATGTTCTTTTGGTCCCAGATTTAAAGACTAATCTTCTTAACATTGGTCAGTTACAATAAAAGGATTATGACATCTCTATAAAAGATGGAACATGCAAAATTCTAGATTATGAGATCTCCATAAAAGATGGAACATGCAAAATTCTAGATGACAAACAACATTTAATTGTTGAAGCCAAGATGACTAAAAACAGGTTGTTTCCTCTCTATCTCCGTAAATTTGAGCATACATGTTTTTCTGTGAAATTAAAAGATGAAGCATGGTTGTGGCACCCTTGTGCTGACGGAAGTGATTTTCGTCGGTTTTGAGTACCCACAAAAACTCCGTCGCCTTAAGTCAACCTATGCCGACGGAGTTATGTTTCCGTCATAGTAGCTCTCTTATTCGGTCGCAATAGAATAATTTTTAAAAAAACTAAAAAAAAACTTTTCTTCCTCTAAATCTCACGCCTCCATCTCCCTCTTCTTCATCTTCTTCTTACCCAAACCCTAGCAGCCCCTGAAACCAGAGGGAGAAGGATCCGGAGAGGGCTCAAGCTCGGGGCGGCAAGGGAAAAACCAAGGACGACGGCTTGACTCCCGAGCAGCGCCGCGAAAGGTCCATTCCGTTCTATCTTCTTTCTTTGGTTTCGTTTCTGGTTGGTTATTTGATTCATCGATCTTTGTTTCTTGTTTGGTTAGAGATTCTTAGCTTTGTTGTTGTTGGAATGATGAGATCTCGTGATTTATTATAGACTGATTCTTAGCTTTATTGTTTTATGTAAATTGATTCACTGGCTCACTTAATAAGCTTGAATCAAGCCAAGGATCTCCACAAATCTGTTTTTCCTTTGCCCTCTTTTTCTTCTCCACCTCCTTCATTTCCTCTTTTGTAAGGCTTCTTCTTCTAATGCTGAAGCACATTGATATGCCTAAATTTCATCAATCTGTGAAGTCACCAAGTGGATGGTATTGTACAATTTCTTCTCCAGCAGAGAGAGTTGGTATTCTCCAACTCTGCTTCTAATGCTGAAGCACATTGATATGCCTAAATTTCTTCTCCACCTCCTTTTCCCTCTTTATCTTCTCCACCTCCTTTCCTACTAGGAGTATTATACAATGAATGAACTTGGTATTGTTTTTACCTGTAATGTCCCTCCAAGGTAATTGAAAAATTAAGCAAACATAGATGAAATTCATAACAACAAATCACATTCCTAATTCATGGGCAGCAGTTAAAGAGAGCTAACTAATCTCTTTTCAAGCAAATAATATCTATTATTTTATTGTGCAATTTGTGAGTCTCCAGAAAAATGAGTAGGAAGAAATATAAATGAAAACCTGCCTTAACAGCCTCGAAGAGTTCAAACTACGCAGTTGAAATGTAACAAAAACAAAACTGCGGTTAAAGAAAATAAGAAACGCATTGTACCCTATCATCGGGTCACAGTTATGGCAGATTGGGAATCTCTATGCAATAAATGGGAAAGTGAGGAATGAAAAAAGAAACATGAAAGAGGTAAGGCAGCGCGAGCCGAATTGCCATACAATCATCATGGAGGTTCCAAGTCCTTTGT
>JBBMEF010058751.1:0-11859 GCA_037832685.1 Sicyos baderoa | reverse complement strand
AAATTAAAGGAGTTGTAACGGTTGCGGTTACAAAACTTGAAGGAGTTGTAACGGTTGCGGTTACAAAACTTGAAGGAATTTCAAAATTTGAATTTAAATTCACATTTTTTTCCAACAAAATTTACACATGGGTCAACAAAATATAGATGTATGTGCATGAATTGTATATAATGGTAAACCAAATAATAGATGTATGGGTACACACACAAGAATAAACATAGTTAAACATGGTATTAATGGACACATACATTATTCATAACTGAAGGGATAAGAGAGTTGAAATAAAGATGTATATGATGAAGGGAATATTTTAGGGTTTTTTATTTCGACCCTTCATCCTCAATTTTGTTGGTGCTAATTACCTCTACACACCTAGGGGTAATATTGATTTGGTTTTCTTCGGTTTTAGGTTAAGCTAATAACTGAATCAATCCATTAGTTTTGACAAAAAGAGGAATCGAACCAATGTCCAACAAAAGATAAAATTATTGGTTCGATTTTCCTTGATTTTTAGGTCAAACCGATAACAGATCTGATCCAATTGATTTGATAAAATTATTGGCTCGGTTTTTTATCATATTAGTCAAAGATTTATGAACTTTTTCAAATTTAAATATGAAGTTCTTTTGTTTACAAAAAATCTCATTTCAATTAATTATAAAAGATTATAAAAAAAGAAAACAAAAATTTGGGTTATAATTGTCCATTTTATTTTTACAGATTAATAATTTATTTTTCTAATTTAAAAGTAGACGATCATTTAAAGTCCAACATATTGTACACATTCTCTTAATATTTTTTTTTTTTTTCAATCTTAGACAATTACCTAATTTTCCCTCAAGAGAACTCTACAAATATCAGAGTACTACTTAAGCATTTTGAACCATTATCTCTACAAATCTCAAGATGTTTGTGCACTATGTTCTCGCTACAGATCTTAAGATATTTGAGTATTATATATATTCTTCAAGAGAATCAAACACATTATATTCTTCAAAAGAATCATACGCATTTGAGATTGAACATTCTTCTATAAGCACGTCCACAATTCCAAGATAGTTGCATATACTACATTTTTCAAAGAAGTGTACACATATAAAGAAAAGAATCATGAACACATTTTGAAAATGAAATACTTTTCAAGACTTCAAGACTCCAAGACTCTAAAGATCAATTGAAGTTCCAATCTTAAGATAAGAAAACTTCAAGAACAAACTGTAAAACCCTTGAATTAAACCAGTCATCCTTGAGAACAGTGATGAAACTCTCAACACAAATCATCATTGACAACAATTAGTTATAAACCTCTCAAGACAAACCAATCATCGAGTTTAAGCCCAAGTGCTCGAGATATTTGTATATATGAAAGAAAGAATAAGAGAAACATATGAGAGATAATACTCCACACTCGCACATATTCAAATCAATACAAACATAAATTTTATATTTACTGTGTCGCAACTATCTTATCTGTCAAAATTTTGTGTGAACAAATATTTTTACACATCACATTTAATTAATGCTCACTTTTAATATTTGTGTATCATTTTAATCCTTAGAACTAAAATAATAACTTCATCAACATAATAAATTTAAAAATAGTTTAATAATTATTTTCGTCAATATTATTTACGATTTAATTCTTTATCTCAAGAATTAAAAGTGTACAATTTTTTAAAATGTCCAGTAAAAGTGTTTAGTGTTTAATTTTAAAATATAGACTGAATTGAAATTTAACCTCAAATCTAAGGACTAAAAAATTATTTTCTGCTTTCTTTTTTAACTTTTAATCTATGAATTTCTATACATTAATTTTTTTTTAGTTTAAACTTTTAAATTTTCTAATAGATATTTTTATATTTATTTCATGATTTTGAAATAATGTATATTATTTTAATTTTTTAATTATTTCTAAAATAAAACATTTTTAATTTTGAAATTTAAAATAAAAGTTTTTAAAAAAGTAAGAAAAATATAACCAAACAATCTCTATCGTACTTCTAAAAAACAATCTCTATCGTATTAGAAAACAAAAAACCCAAGTTGAAATAAAAGAAAAAAAAAGAAAGTGAAAAAAAAAAAAAAAAAAAAAAAAAAAACAATACAACTAAAATATCCATAGAAGAAGTATCAAATTGTTTTTATTTCCAAGAAATGAGGAACATAAATAGTCATTAAAGAAATTATTGGATGCAGTTCATAGGAGAAATAAAAACAAAAAAGATGAAATCTGAAACCGAAAACACACGTTCCAAACCAGATTTGAAATACTAAAATAAACATCAAAACGACATGAGAAGAACATAAACTTAAAGGTTGTGAAAGAGACGAAGATGAGGATCCATTGGTTTACCAACTTTTTCAAACATAGTATCATAAACTGCATTCTTAATCCTGAAAATAACGAAAATTAATTATAATTAGTAACAAATTTCAATCTGCGAAGGTTAATTAAAATTAGATAATATGCTTTTAGAACAACCTGATATCAGAAGGATTTTTCTTCATTGCAATTAAAGGCAACCCATGAGAGGATTGAGAGGATTGATTCTTTGTGTCATCTCCATTCCCACCCTAAAGAATTTTGGTAACACACAAATTATTGCAATTCATAAACTAATTTTTTTATATATCTACTTGGGCAGCTTGAGCGCACCTCGACTAATTTCATGAGACAATTATAGATTGGACTCGTCATCTTTTTTAGTTTTCTTAGGTCTTTGTTGACCACTCAAGGCTAGTTTTTTTGCAATTTATAAGTTCTATAAAAACTTCATAAACATTACCTTCATGCCTATTAAAGGCCGCGACGACTCTGTAACCATGCCAGCTTGCTTTAGAGCATTCTCACGAGCTCTCTAAGTAAACAAGATTAGAAGGAGATATGAACATAGTTCAACTGATTAAAGTCTTATATATTTTTATTCTACGGTATTATGATTTAAGTAACAAGAAATGGTGGGAAGCTATAAATGAAAAGATTTGAATTCATTGAAGAAGATATATATATATATATATATAGGAAGATATTTTAACCTTATGAGCCCAATAGGCCTATAAATCAATCTTGACCTTAATTTAATCAATACTCTAACATACACGTACAACTGGAGTTAACTCAAAATTGGGTAAATTATAAGCTTAGTCGCCAAAATTTGAAGAAAGTTACCATTAACTTTGTTTGATTTTATAAACTAGAATGTAATCTCTATGTTTTGGTAAAATCTAAAAAACAAACATTGATGTTAACTCATATCGTCATCATTAATACATAATTTACTAATTTTCATATATTTAAGGGAATTTGTACTCTATAGCAAATTTTCTACCCTATATTAGAATTATAGCAACATTTTAAAAATATTGCAAATATAGCAACTTTTTTTCTTAGATACTATTGATAGACTCTATCAGACACTATTGATGGAGTCTATCAGATGCACTATTGATGGAGTCTATCAAACACTATTGATGAAGTCTATAAATCTGATTTTGCTATATTTGCAAATATTTTCATTATTTTGCTTTTTATATAATTATTTTGTCTTAATGTAATATACATGCAAATTCCCCGTATTTAATTTGATAAAAAAGTGATTGTTTATCCAGTCACATGGACAAAATTCTAGTTTAAAAAAAAAAGTGACGGTATAATAATTATTTTTTGACTAAATTAAAGTTTTTAAAATCATAAAAAATAATAAAATTTAATTTTCTTTGAACATACTATCAAACTTATAGTTTAATTACCAAAAAAATAATGGTTTACCTTTTTGATCATGTCATTGAATACTCTTGGTGCTGGGGGTTGATGAGGAACTTGTGCATTTGAGCTTTTGAATGCGTTGTGCTCCTGAATTAATGAAAGCTCTCTAATTATAGAATATGGAGGCAATATCGTAATTTTTAAAATGCTTAAATTTTACACACCAAAATGTGACATTAGCTAGTAATAATATTTTCCATCAGATTTTGGGAAAATTTAACCACATAATTACGATTAGAAAAAACTCTAATATCAATGGCTTATAATGTGAATTGTCCTTTTTAAGTACAACAAATTATGTGTGACATGGGAATTTAAACTTTCGATCTCAAGAAAATGTAGATACTTATTTACCATTGAACTCTGATTCTGTTGGAAGCTATGTCCTTGATCATCATGATAAGGCAAATGTGTTGGTGGTGACGGCAACCTAAGATTTTAGCAAAATATATTCAAAATTTAAAGTGTTACGCAATGGAAGGTAATATAACGTCATATTTATTGACGAGAACAGAGCTTTAGCGACATCTTATATAATTTTGTAATTTTGTAATTGTAAAGTTAGACGTTAGAATGACTTTCTTCCCGTGTTTGAATTAAAAAAGATATCAAAAAAACAATAAAAGATGATTTTTAAAAATCTAAACTTTCAATTAAATCCTTATATTTTAATACTTTTCAATTAAAAAATAGAATTGGGTACCTGAAAAGCATAGGGGAGCTATGCTGTGGTGGCAGCAGTCTTGGAATTAGGGTTGTTCTTGATGCTTGCTTAATCTAGTAAATGACACCGTTTAGAGAATAGTAAAATTGACGATAAAAGTTAAAATATAATTGTGATTTTGTACTTTCAAATTTATTTTAATTTAGTCTCCATGGTTTGGAATGATTATTTTTTTTTTTTCTTGTTGCATTTTGATCTCTCGAAAATTGAAAATTGATTTATGTTATTTAGATACTTCTATAACATGTATATAAAATAATAAATAAAGTAAAACAAGAGGTGTGGAACTAAAAGGTCCAACTTGGTGGAAGAAAGCCCTCACCTACCACCCAATCAAAAGGGAGATGAACATACTTTTTTTTCAACGACTATTTTATCCTTCATTTTCTTACCTAAATTAAATTCAAGGGTTTAATTGCTACACTTATAAAACTTGAGGGGATGTAATTGATCAAAATTAAAGTTTAAGGGTGTAATTGTTACAAACACCATACTCTAGGGGTGGTTTGTACAATTTACCTAAAAGTTACACAAATATGCTACCAAACACACATATCAACTTAATTTAATAATGGCTAACTTAATTGTTATCCTTTCCTCAAACACATTCTAAATAGATCAAAATATAATAAATTTTAAAGTAAAAGTTAGAGATTTAAAAATTAATAGACCAAAATTAAGTGCAGGGATGAAAATGTTAATTTTAACCAAATTATAGCAATGTTGAGTAGGTGAATATTAAATAATTACCGGCCAGTTAGGAGGACTCATCAACGGGGGATGACTAGTGTTGATGTAGGATCGATCGGGGTTGGGGGAAGCCACTTTAAGAGATCTGAAATTTTTGTTCGTAATCACAATTAGTATTTTGTTATATAAAAAACAACAAAATATATATATATATATATAATTTCAAAAGAAAGAAAAAAAGATTTTTGACATACAGAGACAAGTCTGCAATATGAGAAAAGCTTTGAAGGTCTGAATTATTTGGATTGATTTGATGATGCCTATCTTGCTCTGAATCAACTGCTTCATGTTGTACTCCCAATCCTACCTAAAACTCCAAATCAATCAATTAACCTTCTATCAGTTTCAGACCATAACCTTCTATCAGTTTGACCTGACGCATGTAGAGCTGACGCCTGACAAAGCAGAGTCGGACGAATAAGGGAAGCACTCGTATAAACTTCTCTCTTTTTAATTCGTGCAATATCACTTTATTTCTATCTTTGAACTCGCATGAGCTATATCTAAATTTTTGCATCAATTAATGTTGATATTTTGCACTCTGGGATTATCGTGTTTAGTGCGTAAATCGAAATTTGGTAGTTTAGAGGACATAAGAGAACAAATTTATGAGTTATGCAAAGTATTGATGTTAGTTGATGTTGTCGTAGAGGAAAGAAGGATAGATGAGCTTGCGAGTTGAGACTGAAATAAGCGTCACAATTAGGATTGAGATTCAAATAAGTTTGGGGGGAACTAAGCCTCGTCGTTCATTGGGGACAATTAAACCTTCAAGTTTGGGGGAATAGGTGAGGGATTGCCCGAAAAAAATAATAATAATATAAAAAAGAGGGAAAAAAATTAGGTGAAGATGCAAACAAATCAATGCGTATAAGCCTTAGGATTCTCGGAACTCCACTGCCTAAGTCTGCTTTGATAAGCTGTTTTATGCTCAAACAACTTTATTATAAGACATATAGACTTTTAGTATGAGTAAAACACCTGAGTAGGAGTGTGAAAAGCAACTTTCTTGACGGTTCAAGAGGACCTAGCATTGCAGCTTTAGTCATTTTGTCTTAAGCAAACTTGGGGGAATCAAGAAATTAATTGAGATGCAATTTAAACATAGGAATTAACTTGTAAGTTTAATCAGTTTGCTGACCGAAAATAGTGGAAACTAAACTCAATAAGATAAGCAGATTAGGTTATGAGTAATCCTATGAACCAATAAATTGCCTTATGTTCTATTTTGTGTCGCTCGGGGCGAGCAACATGTAGTTTGGGGGTTTGATAGCGCTAAATAATAGCACTATTTAGGTCCCTATTAACTCGCATTCGGCCCGAGAAAATGAATATTTAAGTCTCAAATGCGATTCAAACCATGTGAATAAACATACCCACACTTCCACAAAATCACCTCGCATCTAGGAAACTATGCAAAACCGCATGTTTTAGATGCAAAAACGCATAAGCGCGTCGCCAAGCTTTGCGGCACAAACTCGCTGATGTTTGTGGTTTTGCAGGTGAATCTCGCATTAACGGACGGACGGCTTGGACAGGACGGATAAGGAAAAGATCGAGTAGGAGACATATTAGACAAAGGAAGGAAAGAATAAAGCCAGACAAGGAAACAAGCTATTTGGGCGGCAAATCAGAGGAAGTGATTGACAAGGACCTTAGCCTATAAATTGAAGATTGTTCGACGAAGAAGGTGTGCTGGTTTGGAAGAACTCTACCGTTGATGGATTTTCGGACACCGAGGCTCTCCTTGGAGGCCTCGATCGTCTCTGTTCATCTGTAGATCTAAAGAATCAAGTACCAACGCGGTGTTACTGATAACTCTCAAATAGAGCATAATTTAGGATGCATTAGTCTGCATTATTGTTAAGTTTTAGAGAAAAGATGAGTGCGAGAAGAACAAGAATGCGCTTAAAATATAAAATTTCGCATGCATACATATTTTCGCATCACATTTATAATTATGCGGAAACAGAAAGGAAAACGCACTAAAAGATCACATCTTGCTTGATTATGCGAGAAAGAGAACAATGGAGTTGAACGCACTGATGGCAACAATCGCACAAGACAAATATGCTGACATGGCAGTTGCCTTCGAGAGATGACATCGACAAGGAAACAATCTAGAGAATGAAAACAAACATTATGACGATGTCAATCAGAGCAATTAGAGGAAGCAAATCACGAGATTACATTTATGAAGATTTTCCAGCTCGATCCGACTTGCCGACCAAGTAATTTCATACTATAAATATCTAGAAGAAGGTCAAAATCGGGTGAGCTGATCAGATGGCCGACTAATTTCACGATAAGACCGAATCTCAGGAGGAAGCACCGGTTGTGTTGCGGAAGCTGATGACAAGGGGACTGCGCACTTTACATTTGCATCAATTCCAATTTTTATTGCTTTATTAAGAGTAGTTGTAGTAGAAAAACAATTGTGGATGAATAAAATCGGCTGGTTTAACTTCTACCTTGTTTTGAAACTAATTACACTTACACTTACACTGTTGTGTTTTATTTGAACTCATGCGTCGTCTTGCTAGCCACGCATGAGCCTTGCAATATTCCGGATGGAAGATGTGCATGTTAACCTAGTATGCTATGATAGGTTGTACGAACTGCTGTTCGTTATTTAGGGTGTTATGAATAACCTCACTATTACTTGTGTTGCCTAATTCTCAGATGAAATTTCGATGCGAAAGCACGTTCTTCACAAACCATTGAAATGCGGAAGCATTCAATTGTATAGGAAGCAAGAGTTGCATTAGCTAGCCTCGCGCCTAATTTCTTCTAGGATTGTTTAGTGAATTTTTACTCATTGCATTGCATATTTACTTTATGTATTGGGAAAATCAATAACAAACTATTTTCAAAACCAAAACGTTTTCTTTTATTTCTTTTTTACTCTTTTCTTAAAAGTGTAAATCTAGACATCAATCCATGTGGGATCGATAAAATATAAATACTTATCACTTATTGCACTCTCGACTACGTATACTTGCGTAATATTGCGATTACGAATTGAGGGACTTTAAATAATAAAGTCTTGTCTTTCTTTAATCTAACCATTCACCATTATACCACATCGTGATGCGCACTCAGTTACTAAAGTGGATATCATTGGAAATAATGGTGCCGATTCATGTACTCCATAGATAACTTAGTTGCATATTTTAATTCTTGTATTTCAATTCTAGAACCATATTTCTTTCTGTTCTTAGGAGTAGTATAAGTTTTTGCAACAATAATATATGAGTATTTCGTTCAGTCTTGATCACCTGCAACTTCTTATGGATGTATTATTTTTAGAGGAACACTTTGGAGTTAATTCGTAAAATAAACCAATATCGTTTTAGTTAAGGGGAAAAGAGTTTTAACAGTAATTAATTGAATTCCACGAGAGTCGAGTGACATTCCTCTCATGTGTGCTTAGTCTTTACTTCGGAAGAAGGGATTGTAAGGAATACTTTACTGTTTTCTTTAGGCAATCGTTTAATCTTAAATGGTTCTTAGAAGGAAGTTGTGAATAACTAGCTCACTAAATGTATGTGTAAACCTCGTGAAAACTAGGTAAATCTACGGGCAATGTACCGAGAGATTGCAGTCAAGTCTTCCGGAAGGGAACTTGAAGTGGAAGGTTAGCATAGGCACTTTTCTCATGACAACTTAAATCGATCTTTATAAGTTTATTGCATGAATTCATTCCCACTAGTTAAACCATATAGACTTAGGATTTGTAATTGTTCATACTTAAGTAACTTAGGAATGCAGGTCAAAAGTTTATAATGTTGCATAAGTAATTAGCATGCGTCAGCTCGCTACCCACGCATGTTTGCCTCCAGTATACTCGAAAGAGGAACCTAGCGGATGACCCAGCAGGTTACGTTTAGCATTGGAGCAATGTCTATTGCTCCATTAAAGGGAATCAATGCAATTATGTTAACGCATGCGAAGCCCGAGCTCATTCATGTGAATTTACAGCGGAAGCCAGAGTTCGCATAAACGGATGTGGAAGTTTTCGTTTGTAGGGAAGCGCGAACTTAACTTACCATGCAACAGCATGTCTATTTCTGCTTAGTTTGTTTGATTACTTGCATGTACATTTGCATATCATTAGCATATCAGATTTCTCTTATCCATAGCACAACCAAACCAATCTCAACCCCAATCTATTTTCTTTTTTTCTTTTTTTTTACCTTTAATTTATACCGAATTTGACCCAATCCATGTGGGATTGATAAACTATAAATACTTATTACTTGCTGCACACTCGACTGCGTATACTTGCGTATTTATGCGATTCTGTAGTGAGAGGCCTTAATCAATAAAGTCTCATCCTAGATTTGACAACCTACTTAATTATATTGCATCGAATGAATCGTGCACCAATGTCTCCACAACACAGTTTGGTGGTGACTTTTGGTGTTTATGTGCCCCTTCTGATACGCTATTGGAGTGGTGCAACATTCGCGTGGCGGGTCCCTAACAGAGGTCGTGTAATAAACCCCCATTTGGTTCCTTTTTAAATAAAGAAAATGAGTTATATTTTGTTGTTTTGTTTAAAAGTTGATGGCAGTTTTGTGATTATGATAAAATGGAAGGGCTTAAAGGTCTTTTAGCCTTGGTATTTAAATGCAATTTTGGATCCCTAGGTCTTTCCAGTTACTGTTCACCCTCAAATCTCGAGCCACTCTTCTCATATTCTCCCGATTTTTCTGACCACAGCAGGGTCCCGCATGCCGTCGCACAGGGGTTGTCGTGGGGGTAGTGGTTCGAGCGAGATCAGACGGTGGGTTGCGCAATTTGGGTCGTCGTTTGGATTGCCGAAGTTCGTGTGCATCGACGCTCGTGGTTGCTTCGTCGTTGCAGGTTTGTCAGTGCCGGTTTAGTGAGATCGTCGACGTTGTTGCTGCTGGGTTTGTGGGTTTGCAGTGGTCTGTGGGTAAGCTGCATCGTCGCTGCCGTTTGTGGAGCTGAGTCGCCGTCGCCATTCACGCCGGAGTAAGGTAGGGGTCTTATTCATTTAGTTGGGGTTTAGGGTTAAATGGAACCTAAATGAAGAAGAAAAGGTGTGTTTGTTTGGTGGTTTAGGGGTGTTTGTTGCAAGTTTAAAATTATTTTATTGAAGGATAAATGCTACTGGTTTAGGGTCTAAAAGCATTCTAATGGAGTTTTAGGCTTGTTTGACTATAAGGTTAAGTTATTCAAATGATGATTATTGGTTGTTTGGTTCAAGGATTATAGTTATTTAAATGTGGTTTAAGAGTTGTTTGGCTGCAGGTTTATGGGCATTCAAGCTATGAATAGGTTGTGTTTGGATTTGAGTTTAGGGAGTGTTTGACTTAAAGATTGTTTGGTTTTGAGTTTAATAGTGTTTGTTGTGGTTCAAATGACATTTGTTGACTTCCTGTTGACCAAATTTGACCCGAGCTATTTCTCGTTCTCCGAGTCGAGTTTGAAAGGAATGCGGGACCGCTGGAACACATTTTTTGAGGTTCGTCGTGGTTAGGTAATTTCGATGTTCCAAGTTCATTTTTGATGGTTTAAGGTGCTAGTTTTGATCGGTTTGTTCTATTCAGGGCTGGGAGTTGTGGTTTGACTGTTAGGAGGCTTCAATGAGTTCTACATTGCGGTTAGTGGATTCAGCCAAGGTAAGGGACCCTTTACCCCCTTCTCGAAGCCTGTGGTTATTACATGCTGAGTTGTTTGTGTTAACTTACTTGATTTGATTATAGCATGCTTTATGTGTTTTGTATGTATGTACTGATTGTACCGAAAGCACGTATTATGTCTACTATTTATTGATGAATTATCGTATGCATGTTGATTGATATTGCATGATGGATCGCATGTCCCCCGACCCAGTTGTGGGCTTGCCTGTGTTTGACACGTCTTGATGCCTCTATTAAGCCTGATCGAGTCACTGGACGGAGAGAGGTACTAGTAGACCAGCGTGAACGATGTAGTGTCATGCTCATACTGTAACTTGGGACTATACCCTTCAGTTAGGATTTTCGTGGATGGTCGACCGACCAGGCTCACGGCCCTAACAACCGTCTACTAGTAGCCTAGGGAACCCTCCAGATATGTGGTATGGGCTATGATGCCCTTAGTGATTGGTATGAACCCGCCTCTCACTGTGATTACGGGGCCTGTTGGCCGACATGACTGCTATGCTCGCCAGATCCCTCGGCTTGGAGTAGGTTCCCAGATTGCCCTAGAGTCAGAGGACTCTTATGAACTGTTGGTCTTTAGGCCTACGGACCTTTAGACTACTGTGCGTGGTGCAGGTTAAGGACGAGTTTCCTGATCTGTCACCTAGGAGCTCAGGTTCTGATAACCCTTCGATTATGCTAATGATCATGTTTGTTTGTTGATACTTGTGATTTGGTGCATGTCTTTACCCCGAGTTGAGGAATCCTTACTGAGTTGCAAAATTCACCCTTTCCACTGTGGAATACCACAAGTACTATAGGATTGTATCGAGATGGGTGATTGTTCGTTGTGAGGGTGGTTCGCAAATTGTGAAAAATAAGATAGAATTATAGTGAATTGCAAATGCAAGTATACATTGTCGATTGCAGCAAGTTTTAAAAGTAAGTAGTTAAGTCATCTCCAC
>JBBMEF010058740.1:0-11860 GCA_037832685.1 Sicyos baderoa | reverse complement strand
ATGCCCCGTGACATTAGTCGAGGTGCGCTTTCCACGCGAAAGCTGGCCCGGACAGTCACGGATATAAAAAAAAAAAAGAATGTTTATAGGAATGATCCCCGTTGATGGTCCCACCACTCGCAACCGATCTCTTTGTGTTGCTGTCACAATCGTACGCTTTCTCTTCCTCCATCAACACCAAGCACATCCATTCGATCCTTATCGAATACATTTTCTGGCCATGAGTGCCCTCGTTTTTTTTTTTTTTTTTTCCGACTCCCATCACCATTGTTGCTTATGATTATGCCGTTTACTAGTTTTCTTCTCCACTTTGTAATTCTTTTCTCCCAGTCCCAGCCAACCAACTTGGGTCGCTGCTTGCATCATCGATTCCTCCGAGTTTCTCTTTTCAGCGACCAACATTGTCCTCTATGTTGTAACCTTGGCATTCTCCCTCTTCGAGGCTTCCTTTTCAGCCATTTATGCCATAACCACCATTTCAACATCTCCTTCTTTGTCACCCTCTTTTGTTCATCGCCAACTTTGATCTGTTGCTCCCCATGAGGATGAATTCCCCCATTTTTTCAATTACTGGGATTTTTCTTTGTTTGCAGGAACATAATGCTCATCTTCTTTTTCTTATTCCGTTAAGAGTTTCTCCGTGACTATCGTCTGGCCTTTTGCCTTCTCGTTCGGAAAGGCTTCCGCTATTTCCACCCTTATCATCTTTTGTCTATTTTCAGAAATTTCTGCTCGCATCTCTTTGATAGCTTGTGACGCCTGGTTCATGGGAATCATGGCTTCAATGAGACTATTGATTCTCTTATTGATTCCATCTAGCCTTTCGTCAAGTTATTTTGGCGGCATTTTCAGTATCTTTCCCAGGATGGACGTGCTTTGATACGAATTTGTAAGGTATCTGATACCTTACCGGTTCTAGAGAATCACATGACAATACCAAATACCGGGGAAATATAGAAATAATAGCAGAAATCTAAATATATTCAATATAATATTCAGAATCCAACTAATACTTTGATACAACCTAATAGCCGTAACAAGATGAAAGATAAAAGAGAATGATTAAGAAAACGACATCCAACCAGTCATGTTTGAGATCCCCGACACCTCTCCTCCAAGTCCTATGACTTAGCCTCCACAAAATAAGACTCCCCTCCACTCTTCTTTCATTACATTTATACTCCCCCAAAAAGACTGTTATCTTCCCTCACAAGAAAACCCTATTAAGGAATTACCCAATTTGCCCCTTCTAGAATGTTTATAGGAATGATAGCCCTTGCACAGTCTCAATTGGGGCTGTCAGAGTTAGTTTTAGGGTATGTAAACTAGATGTTATTCATATTTAGTGATTTAAGTCTTGTACCACAGGGGTTCTTATTTGTTTGAGATTTAAGGGTGTTTTGGTCTGTTTTTCAGGATGGACACAGGTGTTTTGGCAAGAGTAAAACCATTTGGGATAGAAGTACGCAATGTAAAATGTGTAAGATGTGGGATTTTTGGTCATCAAAGTGGTGACCGTGAATGCCCATTGAAGGATGCTATAATGCCAAATGAAGAAAACCGATTGAAAAGAGATGACCCCTTAACTACCATACTTGCCCATGCAGAGAACAGTGAGGCTAGTGTTTTGATTTGTTCTTTATTTATATGTAACTGAGAAATTATATTGATGTGCATGCTATATGCTGTTTGCAACTTTCTGTCACTACTTTCATGAACTGCCCGAAAAGGCTACTACTTGGTGACTTAGCTTTTGCTCTATCATTTATTGGTAAACCACATCTAGCATTTTAGGACCCAAATTTCTTACAATGTGCTTCATCTTTCCTTAAGAAAGGATGCGAAAGCAAACCAAATTTTTTTAAAAATCAAACTTTTGGAAGCTATTTTTTTTCGTTTCCAAATTTTTGTTTGGTTTCTAAAAATATAGGGTAAGATTTAGATATTCAAATAAGAAAAAACACATGTTAAGGTAGTTGTTGTAGACTTAAGTTTCAAAAACCAAAAACTAAAAACAAAATGGTTATCAAACAAGGTCTTAAAAAATTGTTCTCATGTGCTTACTTTTCCACATTATTTACAGCCTCTGAAGTGGGAGTTGAAGCAGAAACCCGGAATTAGTCCTCCCCGTGGAGGGTTTAATCCTGATGATCCAAACCAACAAATAGTTGCCGAGGACATTTTTGACGAGTATGGAGGTAGATACATTTTTGGCTAAATTATAAATTTGGTCCCTATAATTTGAAAAAAAGTTAGAATTCAAGCATCTAGCTAGAATTTAGTTCCTCTTATGGTTTTTAAAACTAGAATTTAGTGTGTATGGTTCGATAAAACCTAAAAACTAGTTTTTGTCTGTTGTAATCATTTGTGAGTTAGAACATTTAATGGAAGTTGGTCTCCTCAATTTTCTTATGGTTTTGATGGGCAGTTGACTATTCATTGTTATGTACGGGTCCAAATTTATAATCTAGTCTACTTTTTTTCTATCATGTCAATCTTTAATGCTGACTTTTCACTTATATACACGTACTTGGGACCAAATTTATATTTTAGCCTACTTTTTTTCTAGCATGTGAATCTTTAATTCTGACTTTTCACTTTTATAAGAATATTTTTGTCTAACTATTTCCCATAATCTAATTGCAGGCTTTCTCAGCGGTGGTGGTATTGTCCCCGATTTGCTGTCCAATTTTTCAAGCAAATCCAAGAAAAAGAAGTCTTCAAAGGAACGCTCACGGAAAAAGCTCCAGACATCGTCTAGTAGAAAAGCGAAGGACCTAGAAGATGATGAGAGAGTATCAAAGAAGAAAAGTAAATCTAAAAGAAAGAAACAAATGAGTAGTGAATCAAGTTCAGAAACTTCAGAGTCCGATAGGCGAGATAGAAGGAACAAGCAAAAGCACAAGCACAAGCCTTCCTATTCGTCTGATGATTACGACTCTGAAATGTATCATAGGACTGAAAAGCATAGACGGAAGCCTTTAAATACCTCTTATGTTTCAAAAGAGCAGCATCATATTACTGACCGATATCGCCCCGAACCAAGCCCATCTGAAATTCCTGACCCTGAGAGGCATGATAAAGGGAGGAAACGCAAGGATTCTCATTCATGTAAAAAGCTGGAATCTGAACCAGAACACAGATCAGGCAGAAAAAAACAGTCATACTCTTCTGAAGATTCAGACATTGAGAGGCATGGAAGAAGTGAAAAAAGCAACTCCAAACACTCCTCGTCGAAAGGTCTCCGATCTGATAGTTATCATTCAAGTAGCAAAAGGAGACACATGAAGTCTTATTCGTCTGATGATTCAGAAACGAACAGACATTGTAGAAGTAATGGCCGAAAGCGTAATTACTCATCAGATGACTCGGATCAAGAGAAACATGATAGAGTTAATAAGAGAAGACATTAGTGTATATTGGGTGGGGGACACTCTGGAAATTGTACTTTAAAATGATCATCGGATTCGGAGCTCCAAAGTGGGCTTACATGTATTATCGGTCGAAGAGATTGCAGTTTCGAATCTCCAACCTACATTGGTACTGCACTAAAAAAAAAGATAATTGGAGCACATAGTATTTGAGGAAAACTGGTGTTGTCGATAATCGGTTCGGTAATGTCTCTATGAATTATTTGATATCTATTACCTCAGATAAGATCTTCTATTTGTTGATTGAGCTTAGGAATATGTGAGAATATAATACCATCGGACTTTTGATTTCCTGTACAGATGAAATATATACATGAGAAGCATTTTTTTGGTTACTAAATATTGTAGGGTCAATTGGGCTGGTCCAAACAATCATGGGCACAAACCTCTTTTTTCTCTATAATGAAATTAATTGATTTGTGTGTAAGTTCGATCTGACGGTGGAATTACTCGGAAACGCCAAAATATAAAAGCTGGGCAGAAACTTCTTTTCTCCCTATTTTCTCTCTCTCTAAGTTGTTTATCTCTCTAGCGGCTGATTTTTCAGTTTCTATCTCTAAAATGCAAAAGTCACTTTTAAGTATGACAAGCTTTAATGAGCTTTTAGTTGGGCTTTACAATAAGTGAATATAACCCAACAACTCTAACTCCCCTACATAAAAACCACATTTAAACGAGTTTTTGCTACAACTCTAAATTTTTAACTATTCAAAATAACTTTTCATTATAACTTTTCAAGCTAAATTCTCCTTAGCTATGGTAAAAAACACCCTCTAAGTTTTTAAGTGACGTTCAATCTATGGTGACCAACTATTTAACACTAAGTATTGTAAGGTCAATTGAATTGGTCTGAACAATCATAGATATTGAGAAATTGATATGTTAATGCTATAGAAAAATCAAGTGTTCATTAATTTAGAGGATTTCCTCTTTGTTCTAGGTACAGATTTTTCTAAATTTACTTTAATAACAAATATGTCCCTGCATCTATTTCTCTCTAGGGTATGTTTGGCTTTGAAGGGATGAGTTGGAATGAGAATAGAAGATAAGAGAGAATAAGGGCCAGTTTGGCCCATGGACATGAGAGGTAATGGGAAGGGTTATATCTCTTCCCATTGTTTGTCTCATGGACTTCTATAAGTCCACACAACTCCTAGTCAACCCCACGCGTGGGCCCCACATTTTTATTTAAATATTAAAACATTAAAAAACTACTCAATATCCATCTTTTTATTTAAATAAAAACTTCAATAATTCTCTTTCAATCGCGTCAAACATAACTTTATTATTATTATAAAACTATTAAATATCCATTTTTTTATTTAAATAAAAACTTCAACCATTCTCTTTCCATTGCATCAAACATAACTTTATTATCACTTTTCATTTCTTTCATTCCCCCTAAACATAAACTTATTATCACTTATCTTCTCTTTCCTATCCCATCCCAACCCAACCCAACTCATCCCTTCAAAGCCAAACATGCCATAAGTTTATATTTTGGGGAATGATAGTTATGTCCGATGTGATAAAAAGAGAATGGTTGAAGTTTTTATTTAAATAAAAAAAATTTATATTTAATAGTTTTTTAATAATAAATTTATGTTCGTTGTGATGGAAAGAGAATTGTTGAAGTTTTTATTTAAATAAAAAAAATAGATATTGAGTAGTTTTTTAATATTTTAATATTTAAATAAAAACGTGAGACCCACGCATGGAGTTTTGTAGGAGTTGAATGGACTTATAGAAGTCCATGTAACAAACATAAAATTGGCACACATCCTTCTCTAACTCCTCCTTTGTCTACGGGCCAAACGTGCCCCTAGAGTTTCACGCGTTTGGCATAATTTTAGTGTTTAAAACTTTGTCCATTTTTCATTAATAGCAACCATCTTGAATGGTCAATAAGAACTAAACTCAATTGACGTGATTTATATACCTGTAATTATTTTTATTTTTTTAAAGAAAACAATCTATTAATGGTATAAAATTGAGAAGATAAACTCCAAACACCTTTAAATTTTTAATAATTACAATAAGATGGATTCGAATCTTTCAAAATTGTATCATGAATCGAATGACATTGAAAAAATAACATGAAATGAATTCAACTCAAAACACTATAATGAAATCTATTCAACTCAATGCACGGACTTAATAGTGATTTTTTACCTCTTTCCTTACACACAAATATAGTAAGATCAGGCTGTCGTCCTGAGATTAATTGACTTGTGTGTAAGCTATTCGAACAATCACTTATATTAAAGAAAACTATAGATTAAGGGTGGGATGACCTAAGATAACTGTTCATTTATATATGTATATATTTTATCTAATTAACAAACTTCTACTCCACATGAAATTAACTAATATAAGCCCCCAATACAAACAAAGAGGCAGTATTCTCTCCAAAATTGGATCCCACAGAAGTTTCCACAAAGGCTCCAACAACAAAGACTCATTCCAGTTCTGAATCAACAAAACCTCAAAGTAGCTTCCAGCTCTGCTTCATCAGCACAGTTGTAACCCAACAAGTAAGCTCGAGCTGTCACAAATTAATATGTTGAATAATATGCATTCTTTTTTTAATTTCAAAACAGAAACAGTAAGTGAAAAAAAAAATATAGTTTACCAAAACGGCCGGAACCCATGAATGGTTCTGCCTCATCCGTCGCACCGGCTTGTTGCTGTTCCTGAAAGTTGTCATATATCCACATAAATGGTGAGAAGAAACCTCTTACAAGATGAAGGCAAAGAAAAAAAAATGATGTTCCACAGATTCATATTGTGCATGGAGGGATGAGATACAAAAATTAAAAAATACCAGTGTAATATAAAAAGAGAAAATTACTAAATAAAACAAAATGAGGGAGGGATCGGAGAGAGAGATTGATGAAGTTGGAGGGAGTTGATCCAAGGATGCAAGTTATACAATAAATAATAGGCCAAAATTAATGATATTACATGCGTAAGAAGTCTTTGGCAGAATAGAAAAATATAGGGGGAAATATTGACTGCATTTTGCACAATAAATGCACCAGATCAAGGTCTGTAATTTGGCACCAAAAATGATAATCAATAATTGTCAATCCAAAACTGTGCAAAATCCATTTTCAGGCCAAGAAAGATGCAAGCGAAAAGTCTTAAAAGAATAATCATCCACGTCAAAACCCAAGCTAAAAATTAGAGGAACAAAATCTTCTTTTGGCAAATTTAAAATGAAAGGGGGAAATAACCCGCTTACCAAATAAAACATCATAAAGTTGAAATTCTTTAATCTAATATTTTAAACATAGCCATGAAACAAGGTATTAGTACAGTGGGTTTTAAAGTTTCAAAATCTTGCAATGTTATTTTATCCATTATTATTATTTTTTTGATCCATTATTTCATATGCCCACATGCTGAACCCGCTTAAGGTATGAAGTCACGACTCACTACCAATTCAGATGCCCATTATTCCAAATAATCAAGCCTAAATGTGAAGGGAAGCGTCAAATATGTTAAACAAATAGATTTATACTAACCTAATATAGCGTATTCATATTGATAATTTAACATAAAGAGGATTAAATTACTAGTGTAGTCAACTTTTTTGAAACAAGGGTAACCACGTCTGTCCCTAGGCCAGGCACCAGATACATCGAAGGACTAATGTCACAAGTGAGTTTCGAACCTAGAACCTTGAAGGGAGCAACCTTCAAAGCTTAAGTCTTCAACCACTAGTGTAGTCAATTGAAACCTTCAAAGCCCACAAAAATGTAAGGAAGCTTAAGCTACAGGTAGCTACTACAGCCAATAGAAGAACAAGACATAAATTAGGGGCCTTCAACTGCCACCGAGTAAGTGAGCAACAAAATCTGGACAATCCCTCTATTTAATCAGAACAAGTTATAAACCCATTTCTAGTCTCGCTCTGTTTTCAGCACTAGCAATCTGATGGGAAGTCAGATAGCAGAAAAATAGTCAGACTAATCACTAGTCAAGCTAGATAAGATTTGAAGGAGGTTTGTACTCACAATATCCGGTTCTGTAGAGTCAGGAAAAAGCATAGTATCAAAGCAGTGTCCAGATATTCTGCAGACGAGTTGTTGATCATCAGGATCCATTATGACTTCTTTGCATGTATCATCACATACTAGGAAGAAAACATGCAAATTATTAATTACACAGGTACCAAATCCACAGGCCCACTGGGTGATTTTTAAAAAAGTGTAATATAAAAAAAAAAAAGGAATACCAAAAAAGAATATCCTACCATGAACAAGTCCAGTCTTTTCACATACAAATGCATCTCCAATTTGGTAATATGTACATGTTTCTCCAGAACAAGAGTGATCTATGACTATCTTGTCAGTCAAGCCCCTGCTGCTTTTCCATGTAGACACTTGATCAGCTACGGTCTTGTCAAGAATTACTTGATCATCCTGTACCTGCAAATGCTCAATGAATTTATTTCACCGGAAAAATAAAATTAATACAGAGGAATAGAGAAACACATCAAAACACGAATCTAAACAAATAAAAATTGGGTTCCAAGGAAACCATGCACAAACTCTTATTCACACGTTCTCTAAACATGAGGATAGAGAAATATAAACTATATGGGCAATTCTTTCACTGAGTTAAAAGCTTGTGAGAAAGTTAGATACCTGAGAAGGAAGAGGAGCTTGACTTCTTTTTGCTGCTTGCATTTGGATGTAGTAGTGTTTAAACTCAGAAGAGCAATCTCTAACCAGTTGAGTCATATCCTCTTCGTCACGCTATGGTGACAAAAAATGCGCGAGCACGATTAGTAGTTCATTGCCAAGAGAAAAATAAAATCAACAAATAAAACATTCAGTCAGAGCCCTTAACAAAATGAACATACTGTCGAAGACAGGACCCCCACCCCACAGTACTCCAAGATCCAAAGAGTGATGTGAAACTTAAGAGAACCAGTATAAAGCTCATTCATTCCCGGTGTGATTTCAAATCATAACAAATTTTGTTGTTGGTTAGATTTCTTACAATTTTGAGTAACTTATCTAACCTTATGATATTTTAATGGATAACTTATAAATTTAGTCTCAAATAAATTATAAATTTAGTCTCTCTATTAGAAGAAAATTATAATTTAGTCTCTTTGATCTTAAGAGCTAGAATTTAATCATTCTAAAAAAAAGAAGCTAGAATTTAGTATCTATAGTTAGTAGAAAGTTAGAATTTGGTCCTTATGATTTGATAAAACGTAGAACAATAGTCTTTTTTGTTCGTAGTCGTTGACGAATAAAATGTGTAAGTTAGTTATTCTTATGTCAATAATGATGATATGAGTAAAGTGATTGACTGGACAAAAAAAATACATCATTTATACATGGATAATTATCTCCACGTACTTAATTTGCCAGCGAATTAGAATAACATAGATTTTTTAGGTTTCATCAAGGCACTAAATTCGGCTGAAACCAAATTCTAACTTTCTTCGAACCATAGGAACAAAATTTATCATTTACCTTACTTTAATTTTCTATTGATGAAGCAAGATTTGAAGTCTATATTACTAAGTTTTTTTTTTTTTTAAATTTTCTTTTCCTTTCTAAGGAACAACCAAACAAAAAGAATGTAATTACATTCATTTCAAAGTTTCAAACAGATAAAGAACTAAAAATATCTTCTTCTATTTCAAATAACATAATCTAGGAAAATTTCTTAACTAAGAGTTTAAAGAAGTACCTGGATATAAAGGTTTTTCCAAGGACATTGGCGCAACTTCTTGGTCGTGGGCAACAGACCCCATCGCAGACAATATCTGCATGAGTTGAAGTCGAAAGTGTTCAATAGACACAGAGGAAACCAGTTAACATTTCGTCTT
Source organism: Sicyos baderoa (assembly GCA_037832685.1). Classification (NCBI taxonomy): domain Eukaryota; kingdom Viridiplantae; phylum Streptophyta; class Magnoliopsida; order Cucurbitales; family Cucurbitaceae; genus Sicyos; species Sicyos baderoa. Next base: position 2,575 of record JBBMEF010058740.1, on the reverse strand, counting down.
ATAGTAGCATAAAGATCAAACACAGATAAACAGAATTAAGAAGATGTCAATACTCACAATCTTCGCCATAACGACTCATCAGACGCCACAGAATTTAAAAACCGACAAACCAGTGAACAAGAAACCAGATCCTGATCCATAAGAAGCATTTAAGTGAAACACAAAATGGAGACGAAACCTGCAAAGTAAAAAAAGAGGGGGAAAAAGGATCTTCACAATACCTCTGATGAGAGAAATTTGAGGATATGGCGAAAGAGCTCCGGAGGAATTTTACTAAAAATTCCAGTCTCAATTCTCCCGGGAACAGCGCCCTTAGATTGAGATTGAGATTGAGATGACGATGTAGCGATGGAAACTACCTCTCTTTGTTCATTAGGGTTAATCGTTTCGATTCGAGCTCTCTTAGGTTTTGGATCATCCTCCACGCTCCCCTCTTCCTACAAAAACTCGAACTAAGATTCATCATCGTCCGACGAAATTCACCGTAAATCGGCATGCATTTGATAGAATTCGAGAAACAAACGAACATGTAATGAACAGTACGCCTTAATTTTCCTAAATTCCGACTGGTCCAACTCCACAAACAACATCCGATAAATAGAGAACGGAAAGAGATAAAAACCTTGTCGGAGACCTCGGAGAGGACCTCGGATTCGAGGAAATTAGCCAGGAACTCGTCTTCTTCATCTGGAATGGCCATATCACATCAAGCAACGTGATTTCCGAACTCCTGTAACGATCGGATTGTTACGATGAATAAGAATCCTCCGTCGGCCGGTGACCGGAGCTGGAATCCGGCAGTTCCGGCCTTTAGAATGACGATTGAGCCGCAACAACCCACTCGCAATCACAGGAACCATGCCAGGTGAGGATTCTCCACAACTGCACGACACGAGCATCCTGCGCCCACTCTTCCAATTGGGCCGATTTGGCCCAAAATTGATGGGCCCAGCCCGCTATAAAATACGATTATCTTTTTTAGATTTCGACCACTAAATATTCATATTTAATTTAATAATATTTGACGGTTGGATTTAAATATGACCTCTCACACTCTCACACTCTCACATCCAGGATATATGTTAAATTGTTAATTATAAGTTTATTTCTGATTATTGCTAATTCTAACTAATCAATCTCCGGTAACGGTGTTAAAAATTTGACCTCCACCTCGAATGCTAATATATTTGTACAGTAATTAATTCGAATAACTTATTGCTAAGTGGTAAGTAATAAGTATATATAATTTTTCGGTTCCACAAGGATTGAGGTCTAAAACTGGAATTACAAAGTCATTATGCAGAAAAGTAAAGCATGAGTTGAATTGTTGTTGTTGTTTTGGTTTTTTGATGCAATAGGTGAAGTGATGCTAATGCAGAAATAAATATGAATGCAATGAGTTTTTATAAATAAATAAGATATTAAGCGTGCGGACTAGTTAAAGAGATTATCACTCCCCTAACAATAATTTATTTCACACTTAATGATTTATGGTAGAACCAGCTTGCGCTGCAAACTTCATACTAAAACAAGGCAACACAAGCAATACTTAGGTTATCCCTAACACTTCAAATAGTGGAAAGCTTCTCACAAAATTGTAGCATATTGGGTCAACAGGCAGATCCTTCTCCGAACTCACCGCAAGGTACATGCGTGAGTAGCTAATCGACGCATATATATAAAGTAAAGGTGCAACAGTGTAAACCTCGATAATCTACGTTTCTAGCATGCTTCTTGTACGGAAATTTCACAACATATAAATAAATAAATGGAGAGCATGATTACGTGTCAATGCTGGTTTCGTCGAAGACGAAACTCTTCTCTAACATAACGAAGTGTGAAATCCTAGGAAATGTGCAAGTATACACAGTCCTTGTTGTAGCAAGCTTTAATGTAAGTAAATGTCATCTCCATAGGGAAAAGTTAAACTTATGCTTAAGCGAAATTAGGAGAGTTAAGTAACGATTATTTTAAAGGTAGAAATGGGATTAAACTAAGTAAAATGAAGATAAAACGAACATTGGAAGGGAATAGGTTTCGTCGGGTGGTTTCGCTTAGGCGAAATCTCATAGATTAAGGACGAACATCGATCGCTACTCTGTTGGCTCTCTCGAGCTCTAAGGGACGGTTCTCTCGAACTCTTGGTCTGGTTCTCTCGAACTCCAACCTTCGTTATCAGCGAAACTACTACAACATACTGTGCTTCTCTTTGGCTCTCTCGAACTCTAGGCGTTGGCTTTCTCAAGCTCTTCGTTTGGTTATCTCGAACTCAAACTCGCTAATCAAACAACATAGCACCGGGCGAACTACACATCAGATCCTTGGACTCTCTCGAGTTCTCAACTATACTTTCTCGAGTAACTAGCCGGTTCTCTCGAACTCAACTCTATCTTCTCTAGATGTGCTCGTAGGCGAACCTTATTCCTGAGGGTTCGTTATAACCTACGATCTAGGTTTCGTTACTTGCTTCTCGCGAAGTCAAGTAAGAATACTCTATGGTTCTCAAAATGGAAATGTCGTTGATGTTCAGCTTAACTAGAAGTTCGTCGTAGACGAAACTTCCCTACTTCCTTCC
>JBBMEF010058729.1:0-11862 GCA_037832685.1 Sicyos baderoa | reverse complement strand
TTGTGTGGCATCAAAGGGTGCCACATAGGACAAATGTAGAGCTCCTCTACACATCCATATGTAGAGGAGTTTTTCTCTATTACATTTTACAACTTCTCAATAGTTTTGAGAACTACATGGGTTATCAACTTCTCAATTGAATATTATAATAATTTTTTTTTTAATAAATTCAAGCTTAAAATAAATAAGTTATCTTTGGTATGTATAATACAATTGTTTCAAAAATAATAATAATAATTAAGAGTGACAATAATTTTTTCATAAAAGGATTGCGACGTCCCTTTTTACACTATAGGTTGTAGGCAGCCATAATATAATAATGATTAGAAAATGTGTGGGAAAAAAAATACACCACATTAAAAAAAAAGTGAACAATACTAAATAAAATCTAGCAAATGTCAACACTGTTACTTTTTGTTTGGCCCCAATTGCCGTGGGAGAGAAAAAAAAAAAGGAGAAAAAAATTATTAATAAAATAATCATTCTTAAAAAAAAAAAAAAAAGTCAAAGAAACATAAATTGATATGTTTTTGTGGGTTTTGTTGATGTTTTTTCCAGCATGCATGGTTTTGCTTTCTTTTTGGAGAGTGATGATCTTAAGAAATATGTTTCATTAATTGCTAAACCCACTTTTTAATCATTAATTATCATCGATAATGACCCACTGAACAAATATTATTTCTCATTAATCACTCCTTGTCTTCTTCTTCTGCTTAATTCCATTATCATTAATCCAAATTAGAGTTTAATTTGAAACCTGGAACTTTAAAGAATAATGTCGGATTATTAGGATTAATTGATGAGGGTTAATCACGGGTCAATGTCCTAATGTTTTTTTTAAGTTAATTATTATTTTAAAGCATGCACTTTGTTTGGTCGATTTGCACCTCAATTAGGGAACAATTAATCATTTCTTTGTGTTTCACCATTCCTTTTGTCTGATTTTTTTTCCTATTTATTGTTTCCCATTTTCAATTTTGCCTTTTTCCTTCTAAATTTGGTTAAAAATAAAATTTGTATATCTTATTAAACATTGGTGGAGCTTCTTAAATTTTAATAATTAATATTTTTACGTTGTTAATAAAAAAAACTTCATTTTTAAAAACCTTGTTTTTGTTTTCGAAATGAGTAAAATAGTTGGTTTTTTAAGAAAAGTGAAAATCCAGGTTGATTTTTTTTAGTATCCTTCACTTTTAAAATAAAAAACCATCAAATAAGACTTGGATCGATAAAGTTTTTTCCTTAGAAAAGTTTGATAGTGTTCATGCTTTAAAAAATTAATCTAATGGTACTAAATATTATTTCTTTATTTAGTTCTCCATTTTGTAATACTTTTTAATATTATGGTTTAGAAATTTTTTTGGAAAATTGTATTAGATAGTCCAATTTTACAAAATAATAACAGATCTAGGCAAATTTGAAAATATTAGCATCTATAGTCAAATATACCGTATAAATAATACTCATCATATTGTATTATGTATTAATTATTCGGTATAAATAATATTACTTTATACCGTATATATGATTATGGTTGCTAAATTTTTTCAATTTTGCCTAATGTTGTAAATATTTTATCAATTTAATCTATTCCTGCAAAAAAAACTCTAGCTTTTTAAAAATAACCACTTAGTATGAATAAAAAAAAGGTTAATAGATTCGAACCGCAACATTTCGATCGATTTACAAATAAAAAATTGTAAAATAAAGATAACAATATTGTCATACAAAAAAAAAAAAAAACTTACAATGTTTTCAGTGATTCCAAATCTTCAATTTTATAGCTCCTAAATACCTATCATGGCATTGACAGACTTGTATTGGAATATTAGTTTCTTTATTTAAAAAAAAAAAAAACTTGTAAAAAAAGGAACTTTCAATCATTATGATGTTTTTCTGAAACCATGAAACTTTCAAATTGTTGAATTTCATGCAAGCTCAACCTCAATCACTTTGATCTCTTTTATATATTTTTCTTCACACGATTTTTTTTATTTTATCTGTTACTTTCATCCTTTTATTTGGAACAGTTACATCATAATTACATTTTCAAAAAGTAATAATAACAATAATAAAGAACAAACTGAAAACATCTTAGAATTAAAATTTGATGTTCAATCGTGAAAGTTTTGGAAAAAGCATTACTCTATATAATTTAGTAACCAGAAAAATATTATTAGATTATGGAGTAACAATCTAGAAAATGAGAAAGAATTTGAGAAATATTGTAATGTATTGACATGCTAGTAATAGATGTCAAAAATAATGGAAATTTATTGACTTTTATGCATCATAGAAGTAACCCATTGATATGAAAATGAAGTAATCAAACAAAAACAAAACAAATTTTACAATATGGTGAAAGACAAATAATAAAATGGGGATTTTATTTTATTTTATTTTTGGAGATAAACATAAGGATTTACTACTTAAACTAATTTATTCGCTCTTATTGGTAGATAATATTGAAGCGCAAAAATATATTTTCATAAAATGAAAATAGGGAAAATAAATAAAAAGAAGAAATAATAATAATAAAAGTGCTATTCGTGAAAGTCACTCTCAGCTGCGTCAAAAAAGGAGGAGCAATGGAAAGAAATATAATAAATAATAAAAATAATAAGCGATAAAATCTAGTGAGAGAGATTTGGTGGGACCCACAAATCTAAAATCCTACCCCGCTGCCTTTTTTGACCGCTTCTTTTTTCCTCTCTCCCACTGAAATTACTAAAACCATTCCCATATAATATAATTACCTGAAATTTTAATAGAATAAGGGGAATAGTAGTAAATATATATTTCTCATATAATTATTAAGTGTATGCCTACTTATTTTTTGAGTGTTTAAATTAAATAATGAGATAAATAATTTACTATTATAGTGCTCTTATCCTTGTCTTCGGACCATGTAAACAAAATGAATTAAAAAAAAATATTTGCATTGAATTTATTATTCATAAATAAGAAGAAACAACTACCAAGATTTCTAAAATGATTTATCCTATTAGTAAAACAACCACCAAAATTTCTAAAAAAAAAATTAATTTTTATAATTTAATTCAATTACTTTATGTGTGGGAGTATCTTATATATTTATAACTTACACCAATTAAGAATTTAAGATATCTAACATATGACCTATTGATCATTAAATATACGATAATACAATTTTATAGTTGAAAAGAGATGAAATGGATAATCATGCCTCGAGTAAAATATATGTTAATGTTTCTCTGTGTTTAAACACATAAAATAAAATTTAAAAAACTATTAAAAGATGTCAATAAAAAGAAAAAGAAAAATCAGTAACAATTTAAATAAAAAATGAACATAAAATTAGTCACTTTTTTAACATTCGTGACTGTTCGAGCAAATTTATTTATACCTCGACTATTTTTACAAAATAAATTGTTTGACCTACTTATAATTTTTTGGTATGTTAATGCATAACTCATTCTTTATTAATCGCATAATTCTTTCTGTTTTTTTAATCACACAATCTCTATAAATGTGAATAAACATATAGATATATAAGATGTTTATTCTTTTGGGGAATTTGCATGTATATTACATTAAGACAAATTTTTTGGTATAAATAGCAAAATAATGAAAATATTTGTAAATATAGCAAAATCAGATTTATAGACTCCATCAATAGTGTCGATAGACTCCATCAATAGACTACATCAATAGTGTCTGATAAACTCCATCAATAGTGTCTAGTAGACTCCATCAATAGTGTTTGATAGAGTCTATAAAAAAAAAGTTGCTATATTTACAATATTTTTAAAAAGTTACTATAATAATTCTGATGTAGAATAGAAAATTTGCTATAAAATGCAAATTCTCTATTCTTTTTTACCATTTTTTGTTCACGAGTGTATAGAATAATTTAAATGCAGATCATAAGTCTGTAGACTAATTTATATGTTATTGAATTTAGAAATTAATTGATGATTACAAATTGAATTCATATAGTTTTCAAATAACTTTTTTTAACCACTAAATTAATTCATAGATAATTTTCTTTATAAAAAAAATTATGGTTGAAAACACTTTGATCAAGCTATCTATGTCACCCGTTCTAAAGAAATTATGGATCAATTCTTATAGATTAGAAACTAAAATAAAAGTGATAACATGTACAGATTAGAAAAATGATCAATTGAACTCAATATTTTTTGTTGGGATAAATTACATTAATAACTAAAATTTATATTATCAAACATATCCGTATGCCCTGAACTAAGGTTTAAAAATCCACTTAAACTTAAATAAAAAAAACATTTAAAAATATCATGCCGTTAACTGTAGGAGAAAACCGTTAAAAATATTAAAAAAATACTATTGTTTAAAGTTTAGGAGTATTTGAAAATATTTTTAAATTTTGAATACTATTTAAAAAGTACTCTTAAACTTTGAAAATATTTGAAAGGTCGGCATTATTTGATAGTAATATAGATAAACATTAAGATCACGAGTTCGATTTTAAAAATTGATATTTGATTTTAATTTATTTGAGAGAACTAGTACCTTATATAGAGTATTTCTTGAAATTAGTAACCTCAAAAGTATTTTGGGTTTGTACCTATATTTCAAATAACTCACCATTTATAATCTCTCATTTATAACTCTTCATTTTTAATATATTATTTTTAATCATTTTTGTTAATTTACTAAAAATAATTATTTCATTTTAAATGTGCATCGAAATAAGTTGTAGTCTTTAACTTGTCTACAGTAAAATAATACTCAAATATTTTTTTTGGTATAATTTTCAATTTATAACTCTTCAAAATAACATCAAATTAATTATCGTCTAAAACTTAATTAAATAAGCCAAGAATGACAATAGTTCAACGACATAAATATATATATTTAATGACCAAAAAATTCAAGTCTCTCATTTTTCATAGTTGTAATAAAAAAAAATAATAATAAATAAAAACTTAGTCAAATAAATCTGTATACTAAAAAGAACTAGGGGCTAAATGGGTTATTCCTTATTATTATTTGACATGACCGAAAAGACGTTTTTGTTACATTTTTTTCTTTCTTTCTGAAAATGAAAAAAAATAAAAATAAATAGCCTCATTTTTCAAGTTGCATTCCATTCCCACTCAATAATTTGAGGTAACCTTTTTGACCATTATTATTTTGTAATTTACGGTGCCTGCCATGGTCGGCGTTAAATTCTTGTCATTCCTTTTCTCTCGTTGCCGACTTCTCTTCATTTTTACCATGAAAAGAATGATCCTCAATAATGTTACATTTCTGAAATATTGATAATAATTATTTTTTTTTGGTCATAATTTCATTTTTAGAAATTATTTTCTATTCTATCAATAATTACTTTTAAAGGGACCTGCAACCATTTTTATTTCATATAAATTCACTATTTTACTTTTTTCACATCTTGATCTTTACATTGTTATGATATTATACATCCTCTCTTAAAAATTATAATATACTCGTTATTATTAACCAATATGAAATTGTCACTTTATTTGTATTTTCAACACAAATACAATCAATGATTTATTTTCATAATTATTTTCTTTCAATTCTTTTTTCATAATTATTCTTCTTTCTATAATTATTCTTCTTTCTATAATTATTCTTCTAGCTCCAAACACTTTCTTAAAAAATATTAATTTAATTTCTTAAATTTGGTTGGTGATCATTCTCATTCTTTTTACGAATAATGAAAAAAGGTGTTAATATTTTATTGTGTATAAGATTTTTGAACATTATCGAGGTCGGTTATTTCGTTTGGTGTTAATTCTTAATATTTGACTCTCATATTATTTTAGAGCACTTATGCCTTTTAAAATTTGTTGATCCCCTCCCTCCAATTTGTATTAAAAAAACAGATTTATAAACATTAAACATGTAAAATATTTTATGATTCATAAAGAAAGTTTACATGACCTATAGTCATGTCAAGCATGTTGAGATGGAGATGAATACATTCACATGATTAAGAAGATGCAGCACACTTATAATATATTGCAAGAGTTCAATCAATCACATATAATGTTTCAACAACAAATATTAATATGACTTGATTTCAAGCCAATCATTTGACAATAAAATACATGTAAATATATACCGCTATGTGTATGTTCGATCTTATTAAAATGTTAGGCTAGTGTCCGCATATGACGATTATGTCTAAGACATATAAATAAACTATCTTATTATTTGATATATATAATGTAAGAATCAAAATGGAATACCTACCGCTATTGTTGGATTCTAAAGAGAGTTACATGTTTCTAAATTTGCACAAAACAAAGGATTGGCATTAACCCTAAAAATTCTTGATAGCAACTTGGTTTTTGTGAGTTGAAAATGAAAGGTTTTGTTGAAGAAGAGAAGATGCTAAGGTCCCGTTTGATAACTATTTTGTTTTTGGTTTTCTATTTTTGATTTTAATATTTTAAAAACAGGTTCGTTTGATAACCAATTTTAGATTTTGTTTTTAAAATTCTAAAAATATTTTTAAAATATTAAAAGAATTATAAAATAAAAAAAAAAAAAATTTTAAAAAATAAGGTTTTATTTTTATTTTTAAAAAAGTATCAAAGAATCAAGAATAAATAGTAAAAAATTAAAAAAAAGTCAAGTGAAATGTGAAATCTAAAAATAAAAAACAGTTATCAAACATGTTTTTTAGTTTTTAAAACAAAAATATACTATTTTTATTTTTTAAAACAAAAAACCAAAAACCAAAATTAAAAAACTAAAAATAAAAAACGAAAAACGAAATAGTTATCAAACGGGCCCTAAGTTATTTCTTTCTTTCTTTTATTTTATTTATTTTATTTTTTTGTGCAAGTTTGTGTCTTTACTTCATAATTCTCCCATATTCCACATGGGTGTAATTAATGAATTTTGTGAAATTTTCATAATGAGACCACTTTTTCCAAGGATATATATAAACTTGGAAAGAAATTTGTGATACCTACTCTTAACCTTTTATTAGGTATATAGGTGAGTTTGGCCCTAGTTTAATGCTATCCACCATTTTGACAATGATTTTGAGGAACAATCGAGCTAATACCTAATTTTTCCTTCGATTATATTTTTTTTTTTTTTTTTTTTTTTTTTTTTTTGAAAAAAATGCATAAATTAAAATTACATCAAGTTCAACACAATTCTACTTTTCTCTTATTGATATTGCGTACTTGATTATTAATACTAGCCATTTGCGTTAGATTATGGGAAAGATTATTTGTCTTCCATTTACATCATTCGTAAGAGATAAACAAGATTATTTGTCTCCCAAATACATCATTAGTAAGAGATAACCGTGACATTTCTAATTAAATGGTGTGTTTCATATGAATGATTCGCCCAACTTCATATTGATTCTTACAACAATTTTGTAATAGATTAATCACACACAAAATATCAGACTCCATCTCAACATGTGGAAACCAAGTTCAGAAACAATTTCAGAAGCCATTTCGAAATAAATCAAAGTTGAGGCTAAATTTATGACTACTTTGGAGGACTTGGTAAAATATAGAGGGAAGCTTTTATCAAAAGCTTAGTGACTGTCGTTTTTCAATTTTATCCCCAATACATGAATAATTTTTTTGGAGGGATAATATACTTGAATAATTTGATTTATACTATGCGAATAAAATTTCTTGTAAATCAAATTATTTGTCACAAATTCTTAAAAATAGTTAGACTATGTTAGATATTAAACCTAAACTACAAAATGCAATTATAATTAAATATAAACTAGTAAGAATAAAGTTAAAATTTCTAAAATCATCCTACCCAATAGAACATATGGGTGAACATTAAGATCAATTATTCATAAATTGTTTTTCAGAAAAGAAGGGGAATTTTTTTGTTTTTTAGTACATATCACGAAAAATAGGACAAATACTAATTTTTGGGATCAAGTCTATAACATTGAGTTGAATTTATTTATAATCAAATAATAAAATTATTGCGTCTCTAATCCATTTGATAGTGGAAGAATTTTTATTGTCCGATGCAAATATATTATTAAAAATGATGTGAGTTGAGAACCCACAAAAATAAAGTATCAAATAATGAATATCCAAACAATTATATAATATTAACAAGAACTTCAGTTAACCTACGCTTTATTCTAAAAAGTAGTGAATTTAAATTTTGTTTCCTCCAAATATGTTATAGGATAAATGATAAGTTTGGTCCTTCGAAAAAAAGTCAGAGTTTATGTATTTGATGAATTTAATTTCGATGGCGGTATCATATGATTTTAAAAACTAAAATTTAGTTTTTATAGCTGGACAAAATTTAAAAAACAGACCTTTATAATGATTAGCAATCTGAATATATGAAAATTAGTTATTCACATGTTAATAACATCGATGTAAGTTAAATGACTAATTGAACAACATAATCAACATGAATCATTAATTTATATATATATATATATATAATTTATAATGATTACCATCGATAAAGACTTATATTTAGATTTTTATTAAAACCATAAAAACTAAATTTGAGTTTTTAAAATCATATAGACTAAATTCCAAGTATTTTTAAATTTTAGAGCCTAAATTTTAGTTTTTAAAATCATAACAACTAATTTTATTTTTTTTCTAAATAGGGAACAAATTTATAATTAACCTAATATTAAACTATATATATATTATATATTTTTTTTATTCAATATATTGGGGGTAGAGGATTAAACCTACAATCTTGTAATTATTAAATTGTACAAGATGTTATTAGAGCTCGATTTATATTGACTTTTCCCTTTTCTACATAAATTGGTATTTGTTCCTCCTCCACAACCGAAATCATGGAATAAAGTAATGAGAGTATAGGCGTGGGGCAAATTGTTGGGTGTGGTGGCTCCACAGCGTACGCCTGAAAACAACCAATACAAAAAACAGAAAGCAATAGTGCTTCATCTTAGTCCCCATCATATACTTTTTTCTTATTTTTGGCTAAATCATGTTACACTTTTATAAATCTAAAATGATAAGATTAAAACCTATCTTTTTTACATTTGTGTTTCTATTTTATAAAATATTTAGTAAGTTTTACACAAGGTCGAGTGTGGCGCGTATCAAAAGAATTGATATCGTGTTGGATTGGTTGATCGATTATAATACAATTTAATTTTATGATTATAGTTTGATGAAGAAAATTTATTTAACTTTCATTTTATTGGGTAAGATTCTACTTCCTTTCCATCGAAATTACTAATAAATTTGAATTATATTATATGATAACTGAGTTGAGGAGCTTATTTTGCATCAACCATTAAATTTTCATTTTATATTTTGTTTGAACGAAATAACGAAGATAGCAACAAAAAAAAAAAAAAAAAAAAATGGTGAGCTTATTATTATTATTATTATTATTGTTATTTGATATTATTTTGAAACTGTGGCGTTGTTTATTTTCCATAAATCATTTGATGTGCCATATATTATGTTAATTTACTTTCCGAGTAAAATATGTCTGAATTGACAAGTATTTCAAATCATGTTTGAGTTCGTTTATTTAAGTGATAAAAAAAACTAATAGGAAATATTACGTATTTAACCTTTATAATTTTGTGATACCACCGACCTAATAATTGAATGGTGTTAGGTTTATTTGCCATTGGCGAGCTGCATGTGAAAATATTTGAATTGTTAATTATGGATCTTGTTTAGGAATAATCTTCTTTAATTATATTTTTAATTATTTCAGTACACATTTATTGAAATTTATTTATTTATAGCTTACACTATTTCGGATACTGCAGGATGTCACATGCAAAAAAAAAAAGAAAAAAAAAATGAATTCAACTTGTGGCGTTGAGGATTTTTTTTTTAGTATAAATTGGGGAGAAAATTACAAATACCGATTCTAGAGATTAAATCTGTGATGCTGGTATTAAACTGATTAACATCCAAACAATGAAATTATTGTGTCATTGACTCATTCAATTTGTAATGTTGATGATGAGGCGAGTATGTTATAGATTGCGATTTTATTTCATTTTAAAAATGTGGAGAGTTCTCGACGTTTTTATAAGAGAGGTTAATTCTTTCTTTTTTTGTTTTTTTTTTTTTGTTTTTTTTTTTTTAATTTAAGATCATGAATTTCTAATGTTACATAATAATTGATAAATGTGTTTATAAGATTGAAATCAGAGTTTTGCCTTGAGGATATATGTTTTTTACGTCACTTTGAACTTTATTCATATACAATTTGTTTAATATAAATGAAGATGTACAGTTATATCCAAATAATCATTGTTTATATATATATATATAAGAAAGCCAAATAATAACTCAAATACAACGCATTAAATAACATCACGAGAATAGAATTAGGAAAACGACATCGTATCGACATCCTTCTTTTTTTCTTTTTCTTTTTTGAAGAATATTGACATCCTTCTTTAACATCCTCTTAAACGAGTGACTAAAAAAGTTATAGTTATTTTGTCCCAAATAGAATATTACAAATACTTTTATAAGAATCAAATAAATAAATAAATAAATAAAATATATGTGTGTGAGAGACATTTATAATGTTTCAATAAAATTCATTTTGATAACTAGATCAATAGTTCTTTTGTCATTTAACTTATTTAAATTAATAATTTGAATTATTCACCTAAATAAGGTTGAATATATAAATAAATCAACTTTCATCTTTCCCGTGCTTTAGTAATTTTATTCAAAATTTCGAGTTTTGAATTGTTTACTAAGATTTTCGTGGAAAAGAAGATACCATTTCACATATTTCCAAGTACTAAAACAATGACACATTTACAAAGAAGAATTATGATTGGTGGAGATTAAAGGAAAAAAGGGAAAATTGAAGAAGAATTAATTATTAAAATGTTATGTCATTGTATGGTTCATTGGCCCTATTAAGATAGGTATAGTACTTTTGATTTGTATGAGGTAGACACCACAAGACCCCAATAGCCGAGCAATAACTCAATAGGGGCCTCCCCAAATGCATGGGTACACTTACAAATTTAAGCGAGAATGATAATGCATATTATATCTCTTTCTAACCCGATTCATTTTAGGTTAAATTAAATATTCGTTGATATCATATGTCGGTTGAACTATATATACATCACTTTACTTATCTAAGTTATATTGAAATCTCATTTCTAATTCACAAATATCCTAAGACTTTAAATATGGACGGTCCCATTAAAGTTATATGTTAAGAAGTTTTTTTAAGCTAAAGTTACTTGAATGAGAATGACCATAAATTTAGAATGAAATTAATAATCGTAAAACTGACATTTTTTTTACAAGTGTTATTGTGTTACTTAAAATTGTATGAAAATGAAATCATATAATTTATTATGTTTATGATTTTTTACGATATAAATAAAAATGAATTCTTTTCATGTTGAAAAATATATACTATTATAAAGAGATCAGAGTAAATAAGATATTGTATAAATTGAGATCATAAACTTTGGTTTAAAATACGTGTTTATTATTACAGTCGCACTTTAGAGACAACATAATGGGAGAATGTGTGACACTTGCTGATCCGATTCAACAAACAAGTCAGCTGAACGAAAATTTTGTATTAGTGCAATCTATTTTTTGAATCTCGAGAAAAAGTTTTCGAATAAAGGGAGAAATAAGGGTTTAAACTGCTTTTATCTTTGAAAATGCTATACAACACAATAATAAGGATCAACTATGCACCTATTATATTGTATCTGTCATATAACTTGATAGGAAGCTTCAAGAAGTCATACCTACTATTATACATTTTTGGTCTACGACAAACGTCTTGCACGGGCAAGAAGACAAACACTCACAAAAATACAAGAAAATGATAACAATATCGAAAGTAAAGCCT
>JBBMEF010058718.1:0-11862 GCA_037832685.1 Sicyos baderoa | reverse complement strand
CACGATGTGGATCGTGGCGGCGAACGGGGACGGGACAAGCCTCGTCATCTTCCCGGCCGGCGGGGCAACTGTACGTCATGCCACTCTCGCCCAAGTGCTGCGGACTAGGCTGCCACTTGCAGGGTTAGCTAAACCGTGCTGGCGGTCAGGGTGGAGTGTACGTCCTCGCGCAACCCTGCCAACGGGGCAATGTACGTTATGCCACTGTCGCCTCTGGATGAAGACTTCTAAACAGTGCTACACTAAGATATGCATTTATCACAGTTCAACCAATCAGATATCTAGATTACACATCCTAGCATGGCACTACGAAATGGTAAACATACAGATTATGTCGAATATAACAACAAGCATGACAAACCAACATGGCAAGAACCATAAAACATGTCAGACAGGAATCCAGGATTGCAACCTATCCACTAAGCATACATCAATTAATTATAAGCATACAACGAGGCAATCACATATAAATTGTAAAGTCCACGCTACCCGGGTAAGAGATCCTTACCTGAGTTAGGGGGACGGAACTAACAATTAAATAACCGAGAGCTGCAAGACACCAACGAGAAACCACAACCTAACAAGGGAATAGATTTAAATAAGATACGCGATAAAAGAACACAACGAATGATCGAAACCACGAAAAACCCACTCCGAAACTCACCCAAAACCAAGCAACTACGGATGTCCGACACTTGGCAAGAGATCCCGATTGAAAACGAACCCAACCAAAAGCCCCCTTCGATCGAACCACCCCAAGCAAGCTTCATCGTGAAACAAACACACAAAGCCGAAACAACAATCGATCAATAAACAATCGACAAACAAGCAATAAGAGTCTAAACAATAAGGCAGCCTCCAAAATCCACAACAAAGAGAAATCGAACACATTACGCACTCGAAGAACTCTGAACAAGCTGCTTTTTCCCCCAAATCGTCAATCGCAACTGCCAAAACACAACGGAATCAAAAACCTGAATGGAAACTAAGAGGAAACATGTTGTAGAGCTTACCCAACCACTTGGAACAACCAAACTCGACACACCGAGGTTAATCGACGTGAAACAAGCAAGAAAATACCCCCGAAACAAGCTGGCTCGAGCTGCACGACTTGGTGGCTGCAAGGGCTGGCGCTAGCGGGGCTGAGGCGGCGCGCGGTGCCTGTGCGATGGCGGCTAGGCGGCAGCGGCAAGGGGAAAGGTGGCTGGGATTTAGTGAAGGAGAGGGGAGGAAGGAGAGAGAAGAAGAAGGAAAGAAGAAGGGGAAAAAAAATAAAAAAGGAAAAGAAATGGGCGTCGGTCGATCGGTGGAGGAAGAAAGAAAAAGAGAAAAAAAGAAAAAGAAAAATGTTTTTTTTTTCTTTTATTATTATTTTATCTTTTTATCTTTTTTTCCTTTTCTTTCCTTTTCTTTAAAACCAAAACATTACAATAAATATTAATCCTACTCCTCCTATCAATACTCATTCCATGCAAACCCGTGCAAAATCAGGAATTTCAAAGAAAAAACTTTTTCTACCACAATTTGACATTATTCACCAAGAACCCACATCTTTCACTATTGCTTCCAAAGTTGACATTTGGCAGAAGGCTATGAAAAATGAATTTACTGCCTTACTGAAACAAGGAACCTGGACTTAGTTCCTCAACCCGAAAACAAAAACATCATTGGTTGTAAGTGGATATATAGAACTGAAAGAAATCAGGATGGTAGCATTGCTCGATATAAAGCTAGGTTAGTAGCTAAAGCTTTTCATCAAACCGAAGGCTTTAATTACTTTGAAACCTTTAGTCTGGTTATCAAAAAACCAACAGTTCGTATTATACTATCTTTAGCAGCTAAATTTGGTGGGAACATGAGACAACTTGATGTTAGAAATACTTTCCTTCATGGTACTCTTGAAGAAGATGTTCTTATGCATCAATGTCAACATACACACAAAATATCCAAGAGAAAACCTCTGAACTTCATTTCATTCATGAAAACTCAGCCGAGCTCAATACAGGCCAAATGATACAGATGTAAGGCAAGAGCAGAGGTGAAAAACTCCTAGAACTTAGGTGGAATAAAAGCAGAGGATAATTACCTCATAACAAACCTTACACACGCAAAATGAACCACACACAGAAATAGACAAATACAGCCCAAGAAATGTAAAAGACAAATAACTCTATTTGGGCTAGACAAAAGCCCATCAATGAGCTTTCTTCTTAACACCCCCCCGCAAGCCAATGGAGGGAGCACTGCAGACATTGAGCTTGGACCGTAGATTCTGAAAAGCAGCTGGAGACAGTGGCTTGGTAAGGATATCAACAATTTGAGCACTAGTTGGAAGATGATAAACTCGAATTTTCTGTTGAAGAACTAAGTCACGCACAAAATATATGTCCAGCTCCACATGTTTGGTTTTAGAGTGTAAAATGGGATTAGCACTCAAGTGAACAACACTCAAATTGTCACACCATAATATGGGTGGTTTAACACACAATCTTCAGGTCATTGAGTAAAGATGAAATCCATACGAGCTCAGTTGTTGTTGTTGCAAGACATCTATATTCAGCTTATGTACTAGACCTTGAGATGATGGATTGCTTCTTTGATCCCCAAGATATTAGATTTCCACCAAAGTATAGGCAATATCCAGATGTTGACTTGCGATCATCAGGGTCAGATGCCCAATCAGAATCAGCATATCCATGTAATGTTAAGGCTTTCGGTTTGGATAGTAGTAGGCCATGATGAAGAGTTCCCTTTAAGTATCTGAGAATACGTTTAACCAGCTTCCAATGAAAAACCTTAAGAGAATGCATGTATTGACATGCTTTGTTGACCACAAATGATATGTCAAGTCTAGTCAGTGTTGCATACTGTAAAGCTCCAACCACACTGCGGTATAAGTGAACATCTGCAAACTCTTCTCCTCCATAAGCTGAAGGCAAACTTCCACTTGGCATAGATGTGGAAATAGCATGAGCATCCTGCATCTTAGTTCTTTGTAACAAATCTGAAATATATTTTGACTGAGATAAGAATAAACCTCCAGATGTATGATAGGAAACTTTAATGCCTAAGAAATAATTCAATTTGCCAAGATCCTTCAATGAAAAGGTGGTATCTAACAACTTGATTAATGTGCTTATTTCAGTAGAAGAAGATCCCATAATAATGATGTCATCTACGTATATTAAGATATAGCAGGAAGTGCATCCACTATTTCTATATAGCAAAGATGTATCAGCACGAGATTGAAGGAATCCATGGGGCTTTAGATAAATGGTTAACCTTTCAAACCAAGCTTTTGGTGCTTGTTTTAGACCATATAAAGCTTTATGTAGTTTGCAGACAACAGAGGATTTATCATTCGTGCAGAAACATGGGGGTTGGTCCATGTAAACATTTTCAGTCAACACTCCATGTAGAAAAGCATTATTGATGTCTATTTGTCGAATCATTCAACCATGAGCTAGAGCAAGGGTCAAGAGTAGTCTGATAGTAGTAGGTTTAACAATCGGGCTGAAGGTTTCAAAATAATCAATGTCCGGTGATTGATGAAATCCTTTAGCAACTAATCTTGCTTTGTATCTAGCTATGGATCCATCCGAGTTCCTTTTTATTTTAAAAATCCATTTGCAGCCAACAACTTTCTGATTATTTGGTTTGGTCACTAGTGACCATGTTCTGTTTGCCATTAAGGCTCCATATTCATCCTTCATAGCCTGTAGCCAATTCTTGTTTTTCATAGCTTGTTTGACTGATGTGGGTTCAACATCATCATGATGAGATGTGACAACATATGTTTTTGGCTTAAACACTCCACATTTACCCCTAGTAAGCATTGGATATGCACATTAGTATTGCTCGGTATAGTTGTACGGCTAGTGTCTTGTTGCTGATTATTTTCAGATTGTATGTTTGCGGTTGGCACATCTGTATTCACCGAGCTTTGTAGCTCACTTCTTTGAGAATCCAATCTTGTTTCAGAGTTCATTGGTTCTTGTTCATGTGTACTAGGGAGGTTTGTATTGGAAACTTGTGGTATGGTTCTGGAGATGGGAATATGGACACAATTTGAAGATTCTGGATGAGTTTTGAGATGATATATTGACTGGACACAGGGGCTGGAGTTCAAATTTGATTTCTTGGAAGGAAACATTTCTTTATAAGGAAAACAATTTTCATCAAATAGCACATTTCGAGAGATATAGACTCTTCCCTCATTTGAGAGACATTTGTATCCTCTATGATGGATGTTATAGCCAAGAAATAAGCAAGGTTTTGAACGAAAGTCCAATTTAAGAGAATTATAAGGTCGAAGGTAAGAAAAACACTTACAACCAAAGACTTTTAGTTGAGAGTAATCAGGTACCTGATTGAACAGTTTCTGCAGGGGACTCTTTCCATGAAGTGTTGGAGTATGCAGCCTGTTGATGAGAAAAACAGAAGTAGAAAACGCTTCATCCCAAAAGGATAATGGTAAAGAAGCATGAGATAGTAATGCAAGTCCCATTTCTACTATATGCTTGTGTTTCCTTTCGACTATGCCATTTTGTTTGGACGTGTAAAGACAGCTTATTCGATGTTCAATTCCTTGATCTTTGAAGAAAGATACAAGAGGGAGAAATTCAGTTCCTCCATCAGTTTGAACTCGACAAATGGATGTTCCTAGAAGTTTCTCAACATGAGTTTTGAAAGTTTTGAACACAGAGCAGGCCTCAGATTTAGATGTAAGGAAATAAATCCATGTATATCTAGAGAAAGTGTCAATGCAACTCATGTAATATCTAAATCCATTTTTGGATAGGTTATGTGCAGGGCCCCATAAATCTACTACTACCAATTGGAGAGGTTTTGAATAGACTGTTAATGATCTAGTGAAAGGTAGAGAGTGGATTTTGCTAACTGCACAAGCATTACAAAATTGAGATTCATGCTGTTTGTATTCAACTTTAGGCAAATGAGTTTTTAATATAGAGTGAACAATAGGTATAGCAGAATGCCCAAGTCTTTGATGCCACAAATCAACAGATGGCATAGACTTAATAGTACTAGTATGTAAGCAACTAGGAATGACATTAGCATTATTGGAAATAGAATCAGACTTATGAGGTAACACAGATAAACATGAAGATTTTGAAACAGAGGAGTTAAAAGGTAATAAAGCAACAACATCATTTGGAGGGCAATTTGAGAGTTGAAATTTGTATAATCCTTCATGGAGAGTCCCTTGAAGAAGTGTTCGACCAGTTGCTCGATCTTTCACATAGCAAAACTGAGGGTGAAATTCAAAGAAAACATCATTGTCATTGGCAAATTAACTAACACTTATTAGATTTTTGGTTATAGTTGGGACATGGAGCAGATTATGAAGATGAAAAATATGATTAGAAGGTGATGTAATAGTTCCATAACCAGAGTTTGAAATATGCAAACCTGCCCCATTACCAACATGAACTTGATTTGGACCAAGATATTCTGAACTCATAGACATCTTGCTAAGGTTATGCGTAATATGATTTGTTGCTCCAGAAAAATTCGTCGCTCCATACATATTCTGTTGATATCCAGGTGAAGAATAATGGCCAGTAGATCGATGTGAATTTTGATTCATCTGGTTTACACGAAAATAACATCTATCAATTGTATGACCAGTTTTGTTACACCAAGTGCAATGGAGCTTGCTCTTGTTGTTGTTCCAGTGACCACTTCTGCCTCCTCCACGACCGTATCCTCGTCCTCCTCTGTAAGAGTTATTGGTCTGGTTGTTCTGATGAGATATGTTACCTTCTTTGGTGGTTGGATTTTGAAGAGCAACATTGAATGAGGGAGGATTGCTTTTGATACTTATCGATTTGGCTTCAATTCGAGTTTCGTGTGTCAGCAGTAGAGCCATGACTTCATGAATATCATTGGAACACACTTTGGCTGAAATTACAGACACCATAGATTCATATTCCGAACCCAAGCCATTCAGAATATACATGATGTGGTCTTGGGGCTGGTACTGGTTTTCCGATTGCAGCAAGAGCATCAGTGCACTTCTTGATTTTCGAGAAGTATTCGTTGAGAGACAGTCCTCCTTTCTTCACTGTATGAAGAGATGTTTTGATCTTCATGACTTATGCAAGATTTCGAGAGTTGAATATTTGTAGAAGGCACGCTCAAATATCCTTGGTTATTTTGCAGTGAAGCATCTGCTCAAGGATATCGTCACTCATAGATCCGAGCAACCATGAGCAGAGCAGTTTGTCTTGTTTCTTCCAAGTCGCATAAGCTGGATTAGATTGAGGAGTTTCAGTTGTTGATGCTGGATTCGAAGGATTTGCAGAGATCTGCGACAGAGGTGCTGAGGACTCCGGTAGAACATGAGCTTCAAGTAGTCCATAACCATCTAATGCGAACTCTACTTGAAATTTCCAGACTAGAAAGTTATCATTTGTCAACTTCACTGTAGATATTTTGTTACCTGGATTGATAATTGATTGAGAGCCTGTAGAGAATGTAGATCCACCATTGCTAACATCAGATTCTTCCATGAAGAAGATTTTGCGGGAAAAAAAAATCAGGTGAAGAGCGTCGTGAGACTTTTAGGGCTATGATACCATGTCAACATACACACAAAATATCCAGGAGAAAACCTCTGAACTTCATTTCATTCATGAAAACTCAGCCGAGCTCAATACAGGCCAAATGATACAGATATAAGGCCAGAGCAGAGGTGAAAAACTCCTAGAACTTAGGTGGAATAAAAGCAGAGGATAATTACCTCATAACAAACCTTACGCACGCAAAATGAACCACACACAAAAATAGACAAATACAGCCCAAGAAATGTAAAAGACAAATAACTCTATTTGGGCTGGGCAAAAGCCCATCAATGAGATTTCTTCTTAACAATCAACCTCAAGGTTTTGTCCATCCTGAATATCCTTCCTATGTGTGTAAACTTTTCGCAAATCTTTATATGGTCGGGCTTGGTTTGAGTGTTTCACTTCCTCTTTATTAGATAATGAGTTCATTGCTTCCACTTGTGACCCTTCTCTCTTCATACAAAATGAAAAATGGAGCATCACTTACTTACTATTATATGTTGATGACATAGTATTGACAGGATATGATCCCTTATTCATAGAAAATATCATTGCTCGTTTACAAACCTTATTTGATATGTCAGATTTAGGTGCACTAGCTAACATTTTTTCTAGGTGTTGGAATTCAGCAAAAAAGTACAGGTATCTTAGTAAACCAATCAAAGTATGCAGTGGATATTCTACAACGTTTTGGTATGGCTGGTGCAAAACCATGTATCACTTCATCTTCCTCTCAGTCTATTACTACTCAATCAAAAGCTTGTTCCAATGAAGATGCAATAGCTTATCGAAGCATGGTAGGTGTCTTACATTACTTAACTTTCACACATCCTGACATTTTCTTTGTCGTAGGTCGTGTCTCCCAGTTTATGCATTCCCCCACTCTTCTTTAGCAGCGGTTAAAAGAATACTTCGGTACATTAACTGAGGCGAAATATCGCGCGTTTGCTGCTACAACAGCTGAAGTCTCATGGATTGGTGAATTATTGAAAGAACTCTGTGTGTTTCTGCCTAATCCACCTGCTTTGTTTTGTGATAACTCCTCAGCTATTCAGCTCGCTTTGTACGTGAACGAGTTGCAGCAAATGACCTATCTCTTCACTTCATCTCGACTCGTGAACAACCAGCTGATATTTTTACAAAGTCTTTTAGCAATGATTGTCTCTGTTTTCTGTGCAACAAACTCATGCATGCTTGAGCTTGCCTTCGTTTCAGGGGGCATATTGACTATATTAATTATATTTGTATTTGTATTTGTATTTTGTCTAAGTTGGTTGAGTGCCTTTTCTATAAATACCCTATTTGGCCCAGTTTAATAAAAATATTGGCAATTATTTTTCATCTCTCTCAATTGCAATATTGTTGACATTGAATTGTTGAAGGGAAAATGTAAAGACCCGACCCGAAAATGGTCCTAATTCCTAGGTCTTTAACTCAATGCATGCTTTAAAATACTACTATGCAAGAATGCGGTCTAGATTCCTGGTAAAACTTGGTAACATTAAGTCATAAAACAACGCATCTTAAAACATGTTTCAAGCAATTCATTTAAAACTACTCTGATCAGAGATTCAAATTAAAATCCAGTCACAAAGCAATCCTTTGAAACATCAGAATCTTGACAAGCATTCATAAAAACTCATAAAGGCTTTGTGCCCTGTCTACATGCATTCAGAGTTCGAATCAAAATAACTTAAAGACTTAGAGATCACAAGTTAAAACATAAAACATGATCAGAAGCGACATTTCATGATCTCTCCTCAACTCCTCCAGCCATCAACATTGCTGCTCCAAGTTATCTGTGGAACCACAAATAATAAGGGTGAGCAAAACTAGTTTACTCAGTAAGAATCCCCGACCGGGGTACAACACGTTAAAATTCCTCATCTAGCATAGTGTATACAAGCTAAACACAAATCTTACTTTTATTTCTCTTTCTTAATTTCTTTCTCTTTCTTTCTTTCTTTCTCTTTCTTTCTAGCATAGTAACTCATAAGAGGATGCCTTTTTGCGGACTTACACCTTTAAGCTACTCATTCTTAACTTTCATAACATCTTCTCGAGCTCTCAGCCTTGCTCGCTAAACTCTACTGGGCTAAGAAATTGTTGGCGTACTAGCTCGCTATCCCGAGGGAGCTCTCCACTCAGCGTTGTAACGAGCGTACTGCATACACCCCATGCTACTAGTACCAGGTAGAAGCTGGGTCTAGGGCTAACTGCCCTGGTCCAGGTTCGCATGTCCTAAAGACTCGGATCGGTGTCACATAACAACAGGGGTGCGAGACCTCGACACGAAACTGTTGTCAGCCCTAACCACCGTACGCCTTGGCAAGGATACGTCCAAGGGTAGGCTCTCACCCAAATGATCGGTCCAAGCCCACTCAGGCGACAATCTTGGGCTACGTTCGACACGCTGAGATCGTGTCGACGGTCGGAGACAGGACTGGCCTCGTCATCCTCCCAACCCGATAGGCTCCCTTTTGGCCACTCACCCAAGATTGCGGACTGGGTTACCTCTATGGTTAGCTAAACCATGGGGACATGTCAGAGATGGAGTACTGTCTCACATCCCTGCCTGGGTGCGTAAACTGTCGCACTAGCCCGGATGATGACTCCTGCAAACTCTAGCTAAGATATAGTATTCATTCAACATACATATATAGGGCATGCTTCATACATTTATCAAACATACTTCATACATTTATTATTCATGCTTCCTTAAGATCAGCGGGCAATAAACAGACCTAACATGGCTCTAAAACTATAAATAGCAAAGAAACAACTCATGCTAGCACGAACACAACCTAGCATGGCTCTATCATGGAAAACAAAGCAATAGACATGATAGGCGGAAATTTCAAGAAAGCAATTTCTATCCACTAGCAAGCATTCACATATTAACGAGCATACAAAAGCTATTAAAATCGTAACGAGTTGTCCACGAACCCAAGTAAGGAATCCTTAACGAGTTGTCCTTCGCGGGAGTGAACGATCTGCGATCTGAAAAACTCGGCTTCTCGGCTCAGAAATCGATGCTGCTCGGGACTGTGGTGGATCAGGACTACAGAAACAAAAGGAAGGAGACGCAAGGTCGAAACTCCAACGATTTAAACTACAACACCGAAAACAACAAGGGAGATGAATGAGTGGTCGAAGCTACCTTGAATTCCTCGAAAAACGTGAAAAGAACAGTAGTTGGAAAGAGGGCTGGTCGCCGGCAGCAATTGAAACGAATTCACAAACCCACAACGAAACCAAGCACGAATCACCCATCGATTACCAACAACCAATCTCGAATCAAGAAGAAGAAGGAACGTAGCGATCTTACCTTGGAGACGTGCGAAGGAGAGGCTCTTGAGGGAGAATGACGGCCACAACTCTTGTGTTGGAAAAAATGAGCAACCACTTGTTCCAAATGACCTAATTCCAATTTAACTTAATTAAATCCATTTAAATCTAAAAATTCCTCCTTCGAGTGCTAGCGACGACACTTTAATTTTACTTATTTTCTTTTACAAATCCACCACTCCAAGCCTTGGGCATCTTGGTTTCGAGTCCCACCAATGACAACCAATTAAAACCTTTATTTTCCACCAAATAATCAACCAAGCTTCAAATTCCACCAAAGTCGCTAAACAAATTCTTTTAATCTTAATTTTACAAAACCAAGTCTCCACACTCCAAAGCAACTGGAATCGAATCCTGCCGAAAACCAAAACACAACAATTAACTCTCAAATAATTCAAACCTCATCAAAGAATTAAATAACGGGAATAACGGCCAAACCAACGGGAGAAGACGTTATAGAAAGCCTTCAAAATTACCAAAACAAAAGTCCTTCTCTAGACACTCACTCGCTTAGCGGTATTAGTGTATTCTTTCGAGTATTATTGATGTATGATTAATTCCTAAAGATTTTCTAAACTCAATATTTATTATCTTGTGTAACCCTATTTACTTTAGCCCTTTCTTATTTTGTAACTTTTTGGTTGTTATTTGGTCATCAATCCAGCCTGTAAAGCTCGACTAAGATTTAAGTTCACAATATTTTAACTTGTTTGATCTTATTTAGAATGGACAAGTGCTATTTGGTCCCTTTCGGTGGTTAATATAATAGTTTAGTTTGGTTTCTAAAGAATAAAAAAAAACGTTGGCTAAATAGAAATTAGGATTAATATTAATAATATAGTCCATATGAGTCAAAAGTAGTATACCTTCAATGACATCCCACTAAATAACTATGGAATTATAGTTTCGAAACCTCACACTCAATATTAATTATAAAAAAAAAATTGTCTATATGGTTCAACAAATGTTTTTACATCCTAAAACCTTTTAAAGTGTGGCTTAGAGTGTAAATCATTTTTAGACACTTTACCCCTAAGCCACATCATAAAATTACAAACATACCACAAAATTAAAAAAAAAAACAATTAAAAAAGAAAAATCGACATATAACAATTTCACCAATTTAACTCTCTATTAATTTCTAAATCTTCTTCTTTAAAACTCTCATTCATTTAATTTGGTTAAATGTCATTTGAGATGTTGTACATTATACATTTATTTATCCCAATTTAATTATATTTAGTATTGGTTAAAATATTAGAGGTTTGGAATCTCAATAGTTTTGCAACTTCTTTTGATTTCTACAAATATAAAAGATATGTAGATTCTCTTTTTCAACACAAATTATTTGAGGTATTTCATTTTTTGCATTTTTTCATTTGGTTGTTTTTCAATTTTGTAATGTTAAGAGATAAAAAGATTTGTGTTCTTTCAATTTTAAAGTGTTACTTTTTTTTTTCAATTTTCAATCTTCTTTCATTTCACTCTTTAATTTTGTAAGCATTCTTGATTCTTTTAATAAATATATAGATATATATATAGATGACGATGTTGATGTTGATGTTGATGTTGATGTTGATGTTGATGTTGATGTTGATGTTGATGTTTATTGATGTTCCTCTAATTTCAAGAGGATACTTTTTCTCATTATGTAATCTTTCATTTTATTCCCATTGAGTTTTTTCATTTTTTCATTTTTTCATTTTGTTGTTTTTCAATTTTGTAATGTAAAGAAATAAAAAGATTGGTGTTCTTCCAATTTTGAGTGTTACTTTTTTTTCAATTTTTAATCCTTCTTTCATTTCACCCTTCAATTTGCAAGCATTCTTGATTCTTTTAATTGTTGGGTTTAACCAAGTGTGAATGAACTAAAACAAACACTAAATTGGCTAAATTAGTAGATTAACATACACAAGTGATTAATCAT
>JBBMEF010058707.1:0-11863 GCA_037832685.1 Sicyos baderoa | reverse complement strand
TATTGATCATGCTTGTTGGTTGATGCTTGTGATTTGATGCATGTATGTACCCCGAGGTGGGGGATCCTTACTGAGTTCGCAAAAACTCACCCTTTCTACTGTGGAATACCACAAGTACTACGAGATTGTATCGAGATGGGTGATCGGACGAGCTGGAGATGACCATGGGACCCGCTGCATTATTATGTTTTGAGTCTTTTAGTTTATTCCTTCTGCATGAACTATTTAGGGGCATGATAAGTTGAACATGTTTTACCGAACTTTTATCTTTTGACTATTGGGTACCCCATAACTGTTTTAATGAATTTATGACTTTTATAAGTTTGTTCTTCTGAGTTGTTTTAAGATGTTTTGTTTTAAATTTACATGCCTGAGAGGTCAAGTACCATTTTCATGCATCTAGAGTTAATGACTTAAGTTTAGACCCTAGTTTGGGTCGGGTCGTTACCTATGGTCTTATAATTTCAAAATCTATAATTTAATCTTCTATATTTAGAGAGTTTCAAATTTTAGTATGTGTTATTTTAAGAACTAAGATTTAGTCATATAATTTGATAAAACTTAAAAAGTAATTATATGAATTAATAAAAAAGAACATTTATTTACATGTACATGGCTTATATATACTCAGTTTCATCAAATACTACAAAAAAAATTATCAAATGAATCGGTTATGCGATTAATTATGATGTTAATTCATTTCCACGATTTTGATCCCTAAAATTAAATTTGTAGTCTTCTCCTTCCAATTACAAAAAATGAAAATTAAATTTAAAATTTAACTTGAATGATAGAGATTAAATTTGAAATTGTAGGGTTTTTTTTTTTTTCTTAGTTTACAAAAATTGGAGTAGTGGGATTGGAACCACTCATGTTGGCTTTGAAATTGTAGGCATTAAATTGTACAATCACATGAACAAAATTAACCTTCATTTAACCATATACACCAAAATGTATAACTATATAATTTACCCAAAAAATCTATACTTTTTCATGAGTACTACATTTGACCTCTTAACCTACTGATTATGTTTTGCTTCACCTTCAAAGGAAACAATCCAAAAAACACAAGAACTGAATAAAAAAGTTGATGAATTAAAAAACCCAAATCCCAAATTCTCCAATTTTCTCCCAAAAGAAACTGTTCTTTCACAATTGCTCTGATCTCACAAAGCATTTGGGGGAAGTGGGTCCATTTTACATATGCGCACCAGCTCACAATCCTGAATTAGCAGTTTTTCTGAACCTGGATTTCTCTGAAAACGAAAGAAATTCGTTCCAGCCATGGCCGTGGGACCTTAAAACCACCGCAATTTCTGTTCATTGACCTTAATCCCATTTCCCCATTTCCATCAACAACGTACCCTTCACAAAACCCACTATTTTTTTCCTCTCCAAACGGTTGATTTCTGTCATTTTTTCCCAAATAAAGGAAAAGGGTTTTGCAGTTTTCCCAGTGTTTTAGGGTCATAAAGTTCATCCTAGCTTTTCCATGTTCTTTGGTTCTGTTTAGAATATTGATTCTCACCCACTAAGCTACTGGCCCTTTTGGTGGTGCCCTTTTATTTTCTTGCTTTTTTTTTTGCAGAATATATGCTCTAATTTCAAGGTGTGTGAGGATTTCTGTGGAGATTAAGGTGATTTTCTCTTGTGGGTTTCTTTTTTTTATTTCTGCTTCTTTGACTGGTTTGGACTGGATTTTGGTCTTTTGCTTCTCCTCGGATCCATTTCTTGAGGCAAGGGAAGAAAAGTTGATGTTTGCTTTGTATATTGGTGTTGTTGTAGTATTATACTCTTCTCTTTTCCTTTTCATCATATTTTTGTTTCTGTTTTGTACTCTACTTGTTTATTGAGCTTACTTTCTGTAAAAACTTTGGTGTTTATTGTGTGTTGTAGCTTGTGGGTTTATCTCTCTTAATCATGTTTAGCCTCTAAAGCTATGCTTTCTCTCTTGTGGGGTTGCAGGTATATTGGATCTTTTACCTTATTTTTGCCTCTTTTTCTTTGTTTTCTTGAGTTTTTTCCACCTTCTGGGATCAATTGCTAGCCATTCTTAAGTTTGATGGGGTTTTTTTTGGTTGATTCTTTGTGTACTTTCATGTCTTTTGGTTGGGGATTGCCTTTCTTTTTTCTTAGCTCTAGCCATCTGAATAAGTTTCAGATTTAGGAGATTCAGGACTGGTTTTAGCTTCAAATTTAAGCAGACAATTCTCGAAACATCACGGAGGACGAGAGGGAAGATGAAAATTCCGTCTCCTTGTGTGTTATGTTAGTCACAACCCAAAACTTAATAGCTGATATGATCTCAGTTCATAGATTGAAGTTTTTGTTTTTTGAATTGATGTCTGATCTTATTTTCTCTTAGATTTTTGCTGGATCTTATGAGATTGCTTTCAATTTTTGTATTCAGGCCTTGAAGAAACATGTGATCTGGACAGAGAGGTTAGTAGAGAAGTGTTTCTCTTGAATCAAGTCTCTGGTTGTGAAGGAGAGATTTTTGAGCCATTGATGATCCTTAAGTTACTGGAGATAGAGTATGGAACCAACGTATATCGATGCTCAGAAAGATCAACAAAGTGAAATTGGTTCTTTATGCGACAGAAACAAGGATGAAGAATTGTTAGAAACTGGTGAATTGGGTCTGTCAAAATCAATATCAAGAGGGTTGAATAAGAGGGTAATGCTACCTCATGCATTATATTGGAAGTTGAAGCAAAACCGAATTGGTAAAAGCTATGTTCATGATTCGTTTTTTAAGTGTAATATAGGGTTCGACTATAAGATTCCGAAGTATATGGTAACGATAGATGAGAAATATCTTCGACGATGCTTGGAGTTGATTCAGATTAGTGCGTTGAAGGCTGCACAATGTAATGTATCTATAAACTTAAGCTCTGTGAAAACTGCTGCTTTAACTGAAAATTTGAGTACGACTAAATCAAGAACAAGAGGGATGGAAGATTTGGAAAGGTTTGTTATCACCTGCCCGTCAACAGGCGAGGATGGCAATACAGTTGTAAGCTTGAGCAAACTGTGGTTTGTTGGCTCAATTATGGGAAGTAAGAGCATGATCAACATATTGAAGAGTCCTTTATTGCAACAACTTGGTATCACAGATGGCTCTTCAAACTTCTTAAAGATGGATTTGAATGACATCAAAGGCTTAGCAGGTAACGACTTTGTTGACTCTCTCGGTGGTGTCGACATATCTTCATTGGAGAAAATAGGAAACGCAAAACCGACAAAGGAAAGTCATCAAGATGGGTCTGATACAGCAAATGAGAGGTTTTTCTCTACTCCCAGCAGAAGTTCTCATTACATTTTGAGGGCCAATCTTAATTAAAGTCCACAGGGAACTTCGTTAAGTGTGTATTGTGCTAGGGTCAAGAAAATGTAATAGTTGTGTTGTGAATGTTTGTTTGTAGATCTGTAAACTAAAGTTGTAAATAGGTTGATAAATGAGGCTAGAGGAACTAAGAGGTGAGAATGTTCGCATTCAGCGAAAAGTAACGAGCCACACATCTAATTCTCGAACTCTCTCGAGTTCTCACGACACTCTCTCGAGTACTTAGTCGATTCTCTCGAACTCAACTATATAGATGTAAGATGTGCTCCTAGGCGAACCTTATTTTTGCGGGTTCATTATAACCTACGATCCGGATAGTGCTGACGAAGGTTCGCCACTTGCTCCTCTCGAAGTCAAGTAAAATCGCTCACTGGTTTCTCAACGTGATGAGCGAAACCAACCCTAGGTCATGCATCTATTTTGTTACTATTCCGTTCTTACGAACTTCCTGCTTCCCTTAGACCCTCTAACTATAAATCTAGCTACTCATAACGTGCTGAGCGAAAATAACGATAAAATAAGTGTAAAACACAAAGCATGAGATAAAATTCGCAAACAGCGGAAATAATACAGAAATGTAGAACACGAAGTAAAAATAATCGAGAAGTAAAGAAAGCCTGAATAAATTCTTCTGAAATAAATGTTGATTGAATTCCGGAAATAAGTCTGCTACAATGGCAACAACGTAGAAAAACGAACTGAAAAAAAAAGCGTAAAAAACTTGGAAAGCAATAACTGGTGTACTTTAAGAGTTTCGACAATTCTCTTTTCTCTCTCAAAATATTCAACAACTTTAGAATGATAGTGTTAGCTCTTTTTATAGTGATTCGGCCAGAGACTCCCCCACGATTTGCTTCCGATTTCTTCTCCACGTGCTTTTGTGTTCGTGGTTGAGAATCATCCGTAACGAACGACTGAGATTAAATGGGCATCAATTTGATAGATACCACGTGTTTCTGGCCGAGATCTATTCTTTGCAACCTTCGCTAGGTTTGACTTCGTTGTACTAGATTTGCGGAGTAGCATCTATTGTTTTTGTGGTTTCCTTTGAGATGCGAGGAGATGTATTCAATGCGTCGCTGAGACTTCGTTCCTTCTTTCACTGACGAGCATAATTTCGTTGCAAACGAAATAGCAAGTATCAAATTCTTTCAAATATTATTCTTTGTATATCTTTAATGCTATTCGTTAGAGTGAATGTAACGACCCGGGTTTCCGGTTCGTTATTAGACTTGTAATTTTTCTACTTGGTTTATATTTAATAAAATGAGGATTTATTTATTTGGATTTTATTGGTTTTGTGGAGGACCGAACCTTGGCCATGAGGGAGACCAAGGGTTTGAGAAGCTTGTTTAATTAAATTTAAAAGTTGGTCATTGCCTTGGTTTGAACCCATGCCCTTGGGGTGGAGAGTTGGTGGATTTAGTTAATTGTTTTAAAAAGAGCAATTTCCAGGATTTGAACTCTTGCCCTCCTAGTAACTCTTTTAATTGGATTTAATCTTATTTTAATTGAGAAAATCAAACATTTAGCTCTCATTTGCACAAACTCCAAGGAGCCCTAGTCGCCAACCTTGTCTCTCCCTATCCTTGTCGCCGCCGACTCCTTGCTCTCTCGAAGACCGAGTCTTGTTCGTCGTTCGTTGGCTGTTCGAGGTAAGTTCTTCATGGTTTGTTGTTTTCCTCTCCTTCGTTTGTTCCTTGCCGATTGTAACCGTGTGTTTGTCGTTGGATTGCGTGTTTGGGCGCTCGTGAAGGGGTTGTTGCCGAGAACGTTGTTGGCTGTTCGTTGAGGTTCTTTGCGCCGCTTTGCGATTGTGTTTCGAGGTGAGTTTCTTGCTTTATTGTCCCTTGTTCCCTTGCGTTTTAGTTCATGTTTGGGGCTGTGGTAATCGGGTTCTTGTGTGTGTCTCGTTGGGCTGCTCGTTCTCATTTAGTTTGTTGTTGTTGCCGTTACTCGCACGCTGCACATCCGAGAGGGGAGATTGTTTGTCGTTGCTGCTCGTTCACGCGAACGCCAGACCGTGCCGAGACCGAGCCATCGCTGTCGTTCCAGCCGAGAGCCCGTGTCGACGCTGATGCCTCATCCCGCCCGTTGCAGCGAACGCGTCCTTTCCGAGAGCCACGCACCCGAGCCGTCCCGCGCCTGCTTCAGCGCTGCTGTACCGTAGCGATCGAGGTGCTGCCGAGACCGCCAAGCTGCTCGATCCTGTCGTTCCGCCACTCCCGAGCCGCCTTGCCGAGACGTGCTGCTGCTCTCGCTCGCGTGTGCAACCGCGAGCGAGCCTTCGTCTCCGACTCGGGTACTTCGACGTGATTTCCGCTTTTCGTTTCGCTGCTGCCCGGTCTTGATTAGGGGCTGTCCTAGTCACTTAGCTATTTTTATTATAATAATTTTATTGCTATTTTATGTGCTAGGTTTCTTGTGTTTTGTTTGCCGTCGCTTAGGATTATTTTGCTTGCGTTCTGTAGTCCGACATTCCAGGTAAGGATTCCTTACCGAGGTTGTGTGGACCCTGCACTCATTCTGATACTTATTTACTTATTGATATATGATTGTATGCATGTTGTTGTGCCTATTGTATTGTTTATTCTGTTAGCATGTTCCTTGCCCCTTTTCTTGTT
Source organism: Sicyos baderoa (assembly GCA_037832685.1). NCBI lineage: Eukaryota > Viridiplantae > Streptophyta > Magnoliopsida > Cucurbitales > Cucurbitaceae > Sicyos > Sicyos baderoa. The sequence continues at coordinate 5,893 of JBBMEF010058707.1, read as the reverse complement.
AGATGCATGTTGTTTGATATCCAGCATGTCTATCCGCTTTATATTAGAACTATGAATAGGCTTGTTGTTGTATATCGTTTTGTGATCTTTGTTCTTATATTGGAATTATAGTTATGCATGTTGTTATATATAATTGTTGTGATCTGCTGTTCTTATAATTGATTTATGGTTACGAATATTGTTATATATATGTTTGTGATATTATGCTTCTATATTTTAGTTAGCCTTGTTAGGAGAGTCATAATCCTTTGGGCGAGAGGGCATAAAGTAAATTTCCCCATTGGTAGGGATGCGCGAGAACGTATACTCCGTCCCTGACCGCCAGCACGGTTTAGCTAACCCTGCAAGTGGTATACCAAGTCCGCAGTACTTGGGCGAGAGGGCACAACGTATAGTTGCCCACTGGCCGGAAAGGTGACGAGGTTTGACCCGTCCCCGTTTGTTGACCTGATTTACATCAGGTTGACATACCCAAGTGACTGTAGCCTTTGGGCAGGATCGATTCACAGTATTAGCCTGCTGTGAACGGTACCTAGTCGCAGGCTAGTGGTGGTTGGAGGCTGCTGATGATGTTCAAGGGGGAAACCTCGCTTCTATTTATGTTTTGTCTTAAATGTTTTAAATTCTGCTTGAAAGGGGGAAACCTCGCTTCTATTTATGTTTTGTCTTAAATGTTTTAAATTCTGCTTGAACTAAGTTGTAAAACTTGTGTTTTCTTGAACCCCTTTTGGTGTTTCATTGTTCGATCTAAGTTGCCTATATTGTGAGTTTTTACAAGGATCCTAGAAGGACCTCTAGTTTTGTAAGAATCAAACAACATTCGACACTTATCAGGTGCCACCATGAAATTTGAACTCATCACCTTATGCATCCCAAGACCCTCTATGATCAATTGTGCTACCCCATGATGGTTATGTTGTTAATATGCTTCTCAAATATGTTACTTCTCCCACATCAAGGGTATAAATGGTAATATATGCCTTCTCATCATCAAAATTATTTTCAAATTACTATTATTTTCTTTTTGTTGGTTAAAGTCCCAGTATATGTAATTTGTGCTTGTTTCATTTTCATTTCTAAATAAAGTCTTCAATTTAAATTTCATTTTCTTAATAGAAGTTAACTTTTGTAATAATTTATTATAAACCATAGACATTTTGTAACTATGTCGAGAGCTTTTTTTTGTTTAGTAAAAAACTTTGGAGATGAAAACTAGAAGTAAAAAAAAAAAAAAAAAAAACTTCCGAAAAACCCATCAAAAGTTTTGAATTTTTTTTCAAAAGAGGATAACTTCATCCCCTAAAATAGTTTTTTACAAGATAAAAAGTTGGGAAATTGTAGTGGATAACCACTTTTGAGAAAATAATTGTATATCTAAACCCATTTTAAATTATTTGTAAATTTATTTTTTTGTTTTAATTTAATTAATAATATCTTTTTATAATACCATTATACCCCTATCTTACCTCACATTCTGCGGGCGTTAAGTTGCGTTTTTTTTAGATCAGTGGTTCGATTGAATGGCTATGCTGGCCACGTGGTGAACTTCCAGTATGCCACGTGGCCCTCAATTTTTTTTTTTTTTAGTCTTTTTTAATCATAATCGTTGAGTTTTTTCAAAATTTTATGAATTTCATTGTTTTTTTTCTTTTTTTCTTCATTTTTGTTTTTATTTTTTATATTCCATCAGATAGATTTCTATTTATTTGAAATTTATATTTATTTATAATACAAGATTAATAATTAATACTAATATAAATGAACATTTATAATAAAATATTAAAATTAATACTTGTATTAATAAATTTTATAATACAATACTAATATTAATGTATAATTATAATACAATATTAACAACTAATACAGTATTAACGGTTAATATTAGTATTAATTGTTAATACTAGTATTAGCGATTAATACAGTATTAACCATTAATACTGTATTAGTTGTTAATACTAATATTAATGAGTTCTCAAAAAAGTTAATATAGTATTAACGGTTAATATAAGTATTAACGGTTAATACTAGTATTAACAATTAATACTAGTATTAATGAGTTCTCAAAAAAATACAATATTAATGGTTAATATAAGTATTAACAGTTAATATAGTATTAACGATTAATACTAATATTAACAATTAATACTAGTATTAATAAGTTCTCAAAAAATTTAATACAGTATTAACAGTTAATACTGTACTAACGGTTAATACTAGTATTAATGAGTTCTTAAAAAAATAATACTAGTATTAATGAAAAGTTATAATATACAATTAATAAATATTTATAATACAATATCAAACATCAATACTAGTATTAATAATTAATATTATTATCAATAAATATTTCTAATAAAACTCATTAATAAAAATACACTATTATAACATTAATATTATATTATAAATACTCATTAATATACCATAGTGTATTATTAATAAATTATTATAACATTGAGATTGTATTATAAATACTCAATAATACAGAGTATAATATATTATTAACATTATTATAAAATCAAGAATATATTATAAATGTTTATTAATACAGTATAATGTATTATTAATAACATTGACTATAATTGTTAAAAAAAAATTAGTTGTATAAAGTGATCATTTTTACAATTATTATCTACAACCATGCAAGTTTCTTATTTTCATTTTTATTAACATTGTAATATTCATCCTCTATTTTTAAGAAGTTTTTTTTTAGTACATGTGTTTTGAAGCAGTTAGATACATTTGAAACTGTATTTATTAAAAAATCCAGTATTAAAGTAATACAACTACTACTTCAAGTCTTGAATTAATTACATGTTAACTAAAAAAAGTCTTTAATTAATTATTGCTAAAAAAAGTCTTAAATTAATTGGAAAAAAAAAAGGTAAATTAAAGAGAAAATAAGGGGTCAATGAAAAAATGATAGAAAGTCACAGTGCGGGAGAAGAATAAGCACACGCGCGAGGGATATTTTCGTCTTTCAATAATAAAACGATAATTTTAATCTTAAATCAGTTATTAGTTTTGCAAAATTTTCAACGAATGCACACTTTTGCAATTACTTTTTTTATATAGCCTAATCCTATAAAAAGCCCAAAAAAGTTTCGGTAAGAATTGCATTATCAATCTCATTTTGTCCCTTTTCTGATATGTACTAACAAAAAATAGTATACATCTCGAACTTAATAGGTCAAAACCTATACACATTTCAACATTTTAAATTAAACTATATAGCATAATTTGTTGGTCTAAAATATATTTTAATATATATATATTATATGGATCTACCTATATAGTCTAGTCTACATTGTTGGGGTGATAAACAATTGATAGTTGGTAGATGTAAATAATAATGCATAGATATTAGAAATTTGGAGTAAGAAAACAAATAAAAGAATAGCAAGTGGAAGTGATGAAACAGAAACAGCCAATCAAACGGCTACAAATGGATAAAAAAAAAAAAAAAGTGAAGAGAATTTAGTGTTTGTTTGATATATGATTGTCATTTGTGTAATTGGAAGTTTATTATTTGTCGTTTTTGAAGCCATTTAACTTTAAAATATAAATTTGAGATTAAAATTTAGTGTTTAAAATGCCATAAAATCTAATATATATAGTATTTACTATTATTAATTACTCACAAATTAAATAGGCAACATGTTTCAAAAAATAATAAATAAATAGGCAACATTTAGCTATTGAAGGGATTTCTTGTATTTGGATAAAAAATGTGATTAATTTTTTTTTTCGACAGAGACACATATTTAATTTTTTGGTGGATTATGAACAATACAAACTATTTTCAAAATTTGATCATATTATATATATATATATATATATATATATATATTTAGATTACATCATAAGGTGGAAACTCGAATCTAAAACCTCTAAATCATTAGATGTAAATTAATGTCGCTGGAGCTACTGCTCATTAGCATATAAATTATATTTTAACTTATTTTGAATCATTGTATTAAATTTACAATTTAATTAAACATGTGTTTTTTTTAGGAAATTAAATATGTGTTTTTTACTTCTTCAACTATTGAAAATGAGGATTTAACCCATTTAAATTAAATGTATAATTTATTTTAAAATATTGTTTTTATGATTCTATTACTTATTGATTATAAAAATACCTTTTTTAAAAAAGAAAGATTATAAAAATACCTTTACACTGATCGAATTGTGTCGTTGAAATAATAATAATAATAATAATAAGTCTTTTTTTTAGTGATGTATTTGATTTGAGTAGTTTATGGCGCACGCGTTGTGGAAGAGTTTTGTTTTGTTTCAAATCCGAATTAGTTTAATTATAAAACTCATTTAGGGTTTTTGCATGAATAGATCAAATTGATAAAATATTTACAATACAAGACAAATTTTAAAAAAATTAGTAACCATAATCAAATATACGGTATAAAGTAATACTTTTTATATTAAATAATTAATACATAATATAGTACGATGAGTATTATTTATACTGTATATTTGACTATGGATGCAAATTTTTTCAAATTTACCTACATTTATAATTATTTTGTAAAATTAGACTATTTAGTACAATTTTCTAACTCGAGGTTTTTGCAAGAATAGATCAAATTGATAAAATATTTACAACACAAGACAAATTTTAAAAACACAATAATATACTCTTGCTGGAAAGTTTGAGGCCATGCGCCTTATTACATGTTTACCAAATTACCCTTCAAAATCTCATTTATTAATTACAAACAAAATAGTTTCTTTTTTATTTTTTAATTTTACTTTGTACTTGGTTCAATACCAGATTGTGATTTCTAATATTCATTTTACTTTTTAACTCTACCCATCAATTGAATCAATGCTAAAATTAATACTCTTCAATAGTTGAAGTTTGGATTTTTTTTTTTTTTTTCATTTTTGATGTCCATGACTGTCGGGGCCAGCTTGCGTGCACAAGCGCACCTCAAATAATGTCAATGCCAAAAAAACTTGTAAGTATTAATTTGAAATTAATTCCTAAATAGGTGACCACTATAAGATTAATTCCTAGGTAGGTGACCAACATGAGAGTTGAAGTTTAGGTTTACTTGTATTTTATTATTTTTTTTTATTTAAAGTTATAATCTAATAAATAATTTTATAAAAATTTAAAAGTAGTTTATCATTCAAAATTGTCAATAAATTAGTTGTTTTTTTTTTTGGAAACAGTCAATAAATTAGTTAATTATGTGGAAATAACAAATTATTCATATATAAATGATGTGAGTTTTTGTTTAACTAGTCATTTAACTCCTACAAATTGTTATTACGTATGAATAATTAATTTTTAGGTATTTAATTTTTCAACAATTATGAATGATACGAACTATTTGTTAAGTTTTATCAAATAATACTAATTAAGTTGATTAAATGTTAGTTTTTAAAATCAATGTCAACTAAGTTCTAATTTTCTGCACAGATAAAAACTAAAATTTAGACCAAATTTAGAATTTGTATTTTTTTTCTTCCTACTTATACTTTTTTTTAGAATCTCTTCGATCCTATTCATAATTTTTCCTATACTTTTCATATTTGAAAGAAGCATTTAACTTCTTAATTAAATGGCTAGCATAGTTTAACTAACTACTAAATTTGTAGTTCGAGTCCATCCATCCATATTATAAAAAAATAAAAAGTAAAATCTGTTAGATATATTTCATGCATCACATGAATCCTAAGATCTTGAATAACATGATTATTACAAAGTATAATTGAATCATTATATTAAGATTAAAACATACCTCCTGACATTAGGATTCAAGAACCTTTTGATTCAACACAAGGAATGGGTATTGATATTGAAGCTTTCTCACAATTGCTTCAATAGAAGAAATTGGTTTCTCCCTCCTTGCCTATAAACTTGAATGTG
>JBBMEF010058696.1:0-11865 GCA_037832685.1 Sicyos baderoa | reverse complement strand
GTTTTTGTGTGGGGGGTGGTTTTTTTTTTTTTTTTTTTTTTTTTTTTTTTTTTTTTTTTTTTTTGAGAAATCTATTGAGATGTCTATGGAGACTCAAAAACTCTCTTTGTAGGTGATTTTTAAAGTGTCATAATTTCCCTTTTATAAATTGTAGATGTTTATATGACTTTGGTAGTTTCCACTTAGATAGTTAATATATTTTAGTTTATTTGAGCGATAGAATGAAAAGCTCAACGGATAAGAAATAGTGAAATATTTGACAAAAAAATATGTAGTTATGGAGGAACCCAATATAAAACCAAATCCAACCGATTATATGAATATTAAAGAAAACTAAAATAAATTGGTACGAAGATTTGATGGAAGAATCACATTAAAAATATATATGAAGCAAAAATACTCTAAAACAATATACTATTCATGAAAATTATTATTTGTAGTGATTAGAAATTGTTTTAAATGAGGAATTAATTTGTAGAGTTATTTTGGATAGTTAAAAATTGTGAGTTGCAATAAAAAAATTCGTTTGGATATAATTATTTTTTTGTAAAAGAGTTAGAGAAAATATCTGTTTAGATGTGAATTAAAAATAAATAGTTATTTTGAGTAGTTAAAAAGGAGGGATTATAAATGAGTCTTTATTATACTAAAAAAAATGAGTTTTTTCATACTAAAAATTGACTTTTTTGGTAAATATAAGAATTGGTAAAGATGAGTTATTTTAAATAATTATAAATATGATTATGAATGAAAAGTTAGAAATAAATCACTATTTTTAACAATAAAAATGATAAGTTGTTTTGAATAGTCACAGTAACTAGTTCAATGTAATTCTTTTACAATTCGTTTGTAAATACTCATTTTGAATTTTCTCTAAATTCAAACTCGGAACACCCTCCAAGGATACTTTTTTTTAACTATATATTTATAAAAAGTTAAAATTTGAATTTTGACTTAGTTTTCTTTTTTTTTTTAGTACATTTTGACTTAGAATTAATCAAATATATATGCATAATATATAACAACTATCAAATACTTACGTGCAAGTTTTGTAAATAAAAGAAAATGGAATCCAAGAAGTTATTATTTTCCTTTTTTTTAAAATAAGATTCGGAGAATGGGGGTTTGTAATTGGCATGGTTTCATGCATAAGATTTTTTTTTTTTTTTTTTTGGTAGAGAAAAAATATATAAAAAACATTAACTTTGCTTTTGATGGTCAATCCCATTAGTCAATTCATTTTTTTTCCCATGGTCAATTCATTTTTTTTCCCATGGTCAATTCATTTTTTTTCCCATAGTCAATTCATTTTAAGTAATATATTTTAGACAATGTGAATTTCTTTGCATCTATAACAAGACATATATGTGACGTTTAATACATATAATATATAGTCTTGCTTGCTTTAAACTCGTAATGAAAAAAAAACTGAAGTTTAATTAATAGAATTTAAACAAATTAATTTATAAAAATAAATAGAATTCAAACAAAATAAATTAAATTAAAAAGCCAGTTGGAGAAAATGGGAGAATTATAAAGTTGTTTTATTTGGAAAAAGTCAACGGTCAACTATCCAAAGGAATGGCTATACAATTTTAACTAATCAATAACTATTATTATTAGGGGTTTTTCATGTATAACAAAAGTTACAAAATTGCATCTATATCACAAAATTAAAAATAATTACACATATACCAAAAATAAAAAATAGGCTATTTAAAAAGAGTGATTGAGTTCAATCACGATTAATTGATTGATTCAATCGAACTATGATTGAACTCAATCGAATAAAATTGATGGAGTTCAATCACTTAACAAACTGATTGAATACAATTAAATATTGGTGATTGAGTCCAATCACTCAGAATTTATATCAACTATAAAGAAAAATTGGTATAAACAAATTTTTGATAAAAGTATGCTATAATTCTAATAGGGGTCCTAAAGTTGGTATACATGACAAATTTTCTTCTTCTTCTTATTATTATTATTATAATAGTTTAAATTGGAGACGTGGTCAACTAACTCTATCTAAAAGAGAGATATTGATCGAATTAATTAAATTAGATTACAACTAATCAACCGAACCAATCCATCACCAACTCTTTCAATATTTTAAAATTTATCATCAAACGTATATCTTAAGGGGATTTTTCATGACTAAAAGATAAAAGTATCAATAATTTAGGCGAAAAACTCAAATATAGCAATTGATTCAAATAAAGTAAAAATTGGGAACACACATTCAATTCATTTGTGACATTCTATAAATTGCATGTACTATAATAAAAATAGATCAATGTTATAATTTGCTTTTCTTTAGTATAAGTTGGAGGGGGGATTATAAATACTTATTTTTTCAGGATTCGAACTTGACGTTCGTGTTGAATTGGTTTACAACCAAACAATAAAATCATTGCGCCACTAACTCTTTCTGCTATAATTTATTATTTTAAACAAGTTATATATATATATATATATAATCTTAATTTCAATATATTATTTAGAAAAATAGTGGGTATCAATCAAATTACACAAGTGGAATATTAGTCATAATCGTCTTAAGATTTTGGTAGGAAATCAATGGCTGTAAAGTGAACATAAGAGAATCAAAACTTTCATTTTTTAAAAGGCAACTTATCAATATTTTTGTTTTCTAGATGCCAATGAATAATTTCTTGATTTGGTTTTTACAAATTTTGAAAATTGCAAATGTCCCAAATAACCCAACCCACCACCCCAAAGAAATACATAAAATAACATATCCAAAGAACAAGAATTTGTGTGAACTAAAGAGGTAGCAAAATGGAGCTTTTAATTGGTGGAAGGTAAGTAATTGAAGAAAGCATATAACAAATATGGATGGATGCATATATAGTCTTAGGCGTCATATTAATAGAAAGGTGAAGAACTTTAGTAACATACAACTAACTTAAAAGTTGCAGCCAACAAGAACATAACTGTACCACCTTCTTGTATAACTTAATATCTTATTCAAGCAAACGTCTCAGCTACCAACATATTGTTCTAAATTACCTTTAGGGTTCATTTTTTACCCAACATTTTAGTAGATTGTCGAGATGCAAATTCAGTCGTTTTAATTACTTAGATAAAAGAAAGATTATGAATATATAAGTGATGATAACCATCTTTATTGTGGTATAAGATCTTATAGAACGTGAAACAAAAGAATAAAGGGAAAACTACATTTTTAGTTCTTAGGTTTGAAGTTAAGTTTCAATTTGGGCCCTATATTTCAAAATCAAACGTTTTCATCCCTCACATTTTAATAATACTCTACTATAGTCCTTGAGAATTGAGATAACGGAATGTTGATTAGGATGATGACTAGGGTTTGCTACAAGGGCTTGGGTTTGGCCATGAAACGCGAGGCAAGAACGGAGAAGCTGAAATTGAGCGAAGTTAGAGAGGAATTAATGAAAGGAAGAAGGAAAATGTTTAGTAAAGGAGTGAATTTGGCCGGAAATTTATCGCCGGCGTTTAGCTGTGGAAGGTCGCCGGAATTTGGTCGGAGACACGTTGAATTGTTTGAATAAATTTGTGTTGGTGTGAAAGATGAAAATTGTCCAAGTGTCTCCTGGATTTACTTTTTATTTATTTATTTAAAATAAAATTCATGTCAAAATCATTTTATTAAAATTTAATACTAATCTAGTCATCATTCTATTATCTCACTAACGGACTAACGGTTTTATTATGTCAAGGACTAGAATGGAGTATTGTTAAAATATGAGTGATGAAAGTGTGATTTTGAAACATCACTACTACAATTTTAACTTTTTATGACAATTTTTAATTGTCATGATCAACTTATTACAACAGTTTTACCAAAAATATGTGGTATCATAGTATCTACTATCATGATAAGTTTTTAATAACAAATAATAACAATGTCATAAAATATAATTTACGACCATTATAAAACTGAAATATAGATGAAAAGAGAAGATGGAACAGCTCGTCGGAGATGGAGAAATCGCAATTAGAGCTGAGGTTGAAATTTGAGATATTTTCTTAAATATTTTCGTTTTCTTTTCTTTTTTTAATTCGAATTTAATATCCCAATTAAAAGAAAAAAAAGTTATAGATAGAATGTTATAAATTTTAATATCTCCAACTAAAAAATTAAAACTTGAACCTATCTTTCTTCCATGACAATATTAAATTGTCATAATTTTGCCAAATTTTGAAATACTATCATTTTAATATAAATTTTCATAAATATTACAGTTTTTTTATGACAATTGTTAAAATGTAATAATTGTCATAAATTATTTGTAACTTAAAATTATCATTTTTTCACATAAAAGGTCAAATTTGTTATAGTGAAACTTTTATGACCGTTAGTAAAATGTCATAAATTTTCATAAATATTACAATTTAAGATATATATCTAGTATTTTTTTATGACAATTATAAATTTGTCATAATATAATGTAAAATCACGAAAAAAACATATTAAATTTTCTATGACAATTAATAATTGTCATGAATTTCTTATAACTTAAATTTATATAGTTCTTTTGGCTAAAAATTCGTGTTTTGTCTTTAATTAACTGTCATGGAAGGCCAAAATTGTAGTAGTGTATAGGAACTAAAATGAAACATAACTCCAAACCTAAGATTAAAAAAAAAAAATAGTTTTCCCAAAATTAAATTAGTCATATAAGTATATGTCATATAGAGTTGTCATCTTTATCAATTTTCAAACAATTTACGTACGATATAGTATAGAAAAATAAAAGTAGAGGTATTTTTAAATAAATGGCAAGGTTCCAAGGGTTTTTGTTTTATAATTTTAGCTTATATTTTGTGCAAATTATGATTGGATTTAACAAAATAAAAATATTCTTTTCCTAGTGAACTTGGAAATTTTATTTCTCTAGTTGATTTAAAAAAAGAAACTGCCCAAATCCAAAGTATATAAGCATCTTCACATCCATGGAATCCCTAAATCTTGTGCATATTCATGCAACTTTTAAATCTCCTTCCCTACCCCATCTCATTGCTTGGCAACCAAAACACACAACAATGTTCTTTCTTTAAATTTGATTCTTCATCATCAACCCTTCTTTTCCACTTCATCCACCATTAGGGTTTTTTTTTTCTCTTTCTCTAAAATAGGTATATTATCGTATCTAATTTGAACGTTGTAGTTGTTGAGAATTTCATATGAGAGAAGTGAGAGGTTTCACAACCTTTATAAGATTGTAACTATGTATTCCTTTTATTTCAATTGGTTTTGAGATAAAGTTTCGTGTTATCTAATAGAGTATTAGAATTCATTCAAATCAAGCAGATATTTTATTAAAAAAATCAAATCTAATCTTAAAATGATGAACTCAAAGAAACAATGTCTTAAGATGATACGTTGAGGAGATCCTACATTGTAAATATGATGAAACATCACCAACTTTTATAAGATCGTAGATTATTTTTTCTATGGTCAAATAATTTATTTTTAAAATGATAAAAACTAAGAATCGTCGAGGATTCCATATTAAAAAAGTAGGAATGACTTCCTACTTCCTAGCATGTATAAGATAGGAGATGGAATCTTGTGTTAGCTTATAAGATGGTACAATATAATTTATTAAACTTAAATGAATATTTAATCTAATAAAATAAAATAAAGATATGATCCAAGATAATTAGTCAAAGTGACATTAACATATTAAGAAGAAAAACTATGAATGAGTTCAAACCATGCATGAAAAAAGTTACATTAGAGAGCTCAATTGAATTATTAATTGGATTGATTGAACTTTTCAAATGGTCTTCAAATTTATTGAATTGAACATCTCCCATCTCTATTAATTGTACATTCTATTTGACTTATTTCTCTCACTCCATTTATTCTTTTGTTTAGTATATATTTTGATGATTTCATGAGGGTTCAAATGTATGGTAAGGAAAAGGGAAGGTCTTGTCAATTAGGACATGGAGGATTCAAACAAGTGTCCAAATACACAGCCTCTCTTAATCAATGATCATAATCAACCTTTTTTCTTATTACATAAGATATGAATATTAATGATTGATTAAATAAATATTCTCCACTAATAGTCATTTCCAATCTCTTCTTTACCCAATAATCATAAATATATCATTTGTAATAAGAGCACATTTTGAGTATTAATTAATTCGATATTCTTTTACTATTAGTAAAAACAAACTTGTCAAGTGTAGCATGTCATAAATATATGAATTGTGTGCTTATTCATTTACAAGTCTATATCCAAAATGACAAATTATCGTTTGTTTTTATTTTTTTGAGATTACAATAATTGGGGACAGGAAAACTCGAATCAAAGACTTCAAAGTAATTAGGTATACAACGATACCGGTTGAACTATTACTCTATTAATTAGCACGTATGTGTCGAATCAAATAATAATATGCTTTAAAAAAAATCAAATAATAATAAACTATACAATTAGATAAACTAAAGAGACTAAATCTAAAATGTTTTTCATTCACATATCCTATCGAACTTTTAGAACATTTACTCTTTTTTTTTTTTTTGAAATCTGCACATTCTCTTATACGATCGAAATCATCAGTTTTTTTATTTAGTTTTAATTTAAGATAATGATAAATCATAATCCGATTTTAAATAATGGCAAATCATAATCTACTAGTTCACTCTATGTAGATTACATCAAAGATTAAAGACAATAGCTTCATAGTATAATTTTTAGGGGATATTTGAATGAGTAATTACATGATCAAGAATTAAAAATGAGTCGTTATTTTAAATGGTTTTGAGAGTCGTTGTATACAAAAACTCGCTTAAATGTAGTTGTTTGAAGAGTGATGGTAAAATCCATTTATAATCGTTCTTATTAATGTAGACAACCCCTTGAACTTTTGTAGTCATTTTTTTTTTTATTTAGAGAAATTATATTTGATGAACTCTTTTGATAAAATAATTATAAATATAGACAATTTTTAAAATATTTGTACTCATATTATAAATATTCATTAATATCCTATTCATACTCATCGATTATATATATATATATATATATATATATATATATTTATTATTATTATTGATTTATTAAGTAACCATATATATAATTATTTTCTAGATTTATCTGGTAAATTTTCCTTTTAATAAAACAAACAAACTTCTAAATAGGCACAGTTTTTATACTTTTTTTAAAACCACAATTTGTATAGACTTAAGCTTGGAAATTTAATGGTCAAAGAGGTATTCCAAACATATTTTTAGTGAGTTACTTACCAATATTATATGAGTAAAATTTGTCAACTCATATTTAAGTAGGTAATTTATAATTAAGAATTATGTGCATCACTTCACCCACACAATTTTATTTTTGTAAACAAAATAATTTTTTGTTAAAAAATTGCGTGGGCTTACATCATGCTTCATATGTCCTCATCTATATATATGCAAAGTTTTTTTCATATTAGCCAACTTGAACTGAGCTTTAGCGATATTTTATACGATCTAGTAATTTTGGGATTACAGGTTCGATCTCCTTACTTTCAATATATCAAATCGATTAAATTCAATCACTTAAAATTTTGTTATTAAACCAATTTTTGATAAAGATGTGTTATAGATGTAAATTTTTATCTCATTTTTATTATACGTGAAAATCTGTATATTATATATATATATATATATATATATATATATTCGGGAAAATTAAAATAAAATTTATTATTGAAAATAAAATCTGTCATGCCACGTAAACGCTCCATTTTATTCCGTGTTCAAGTGACTGTACGAATTGGGCCCACTTTTTTATTCCAATGTTTTGTCCTTGATAATTAAATTAGAAACAATAAATAAGTGTGTTTCAGATAAGAAAAAGAAAATTAAAATAAAAAAAACAATTATTTTTGAAGTTGTGAGATTTTCAACGTCTATTTAATTTTTAAAATATCTAATTTTCCTAGACGGTTAAAAAATAATTGATCTTTAAATTTTAAAAATGTCTTATTTCATTTTATCCAACTTCTAAAATATAATCATTATAATTATTTTTCTTATTTTGTCGAGATATCATATATATTTGAAAGACTAGGAAATATTCTTAGAGAGAAGAATCCATTAATTTTATGATAAAACATTTATATCTAATATGAGTGTTTGATCCAAATAAAATTGAAATCGAGATTCAATTAAAAAATAATAAATTTCAAAAGGCATCATCTTAAAGAAGTACGTTGAAGATATCATATTAACAAAAATAAATTAATAAAACTCCTAATAAGCCGACTGTTGCCAATTATCTAATATATTTTTTCACTTTAGTGTTTGCTTGCTCTAATGTGTGTTACATAACTGATTTAAATACTACATTTACTTTTTAAATTTTTTTGTTCTTGGAATCCAAAAGTGGTAGATAGGAATACTTAAAAAAAAAAAAATTATATATGCACAGAGTAATAGCTCAATCGGCATCAATGTTCACTTAATGACTTTTAGGTTTTGGGTCTGAGTCTCCCCCATCCCCAATTATTATAATCTTAAAAAAAAAATATTGAATTTATAATCTCTTGACTGTCATGTTGTATAAGATGTCAGTATAGTTCCACTCTTTTTAATAACATTATATTCTTTTTCTTCTATCTTTATTTTCGAAAATAATTATTAGGTAGAAAGGATTTAGAGGTCTCAGATTCGAGACTTGCTAGTGACTGTGGACAGACGTTTAAAAAAAGAAAGAAATATAAAAGAAATTAAAATAAGACCACCATCAAGTAGCTCAAGTGGACTATCTTTGGACTTCCCTTAAAGTCGCCTCTATAAATACAATTCCCTCAAATCCTTACTCTCCACATTGGCCCTTTTCTCTCCATATATTCAATCAACTAATTGCTTTTCTTTGCCTTTTTCTCTCTTTCAAAATCACCCACCATTGATAATCAAAAAATGCAATACCAATCACAGCAATATGGAGCTTCTTCTTCCTCCTCGTACTCGGGGAACGATCCATTACGGCGGATAGAGCGGATGGCGGCGGAGAACGCGGTTGTCATGTTCAGCATGAGCTCGTGTTGCATGTGTCACGCCGTGAAGCGGCTATTTGGTGGAATGGGAGTTAACCCTACGGTGTACGAGCTCGACGAGGACCCGAGAGGAAAAGAGATCGAAAAGGCGTTGATGAGGTTGATGGGAAGCTCCTCCGCTGTTCCCGCCGTCTTCGTCGGCGGGAAACTTGTCGGATCTATGGAAAGAGTCATGGCTTCCCATATCAATGGCTCCCTCGTCCCTCTCCTCAAAGATGCTGGTGCTCTTTGGCTTTAAACAATTTCAAGGTTAAATTATTATTATGTCTTAACTAGTTGAAATATGTTCATGTTTATTATTATTAAAAAAAAAAATGAAAGAAAAAAAAGAGGGTATATTGGGTACTTGTTATAATCAGCTCATCATCTGAAAAGAAAAAAAAAATTGTATTTTTTTTTTTTTTTTGGTTTTTTTGGGGGGTTTAAAATTTGAAGTTTTAGTTTTAATTTTCATTAGCTTTTCTGTATCTCAAGAGACGGGTTTCTTTCTAACCCACTGAGAAAATTATATTCTTCAATGAATGAAAAATGGAAATAAATTGGATTCGAAATGCATATATTGAAGATAGTTGCATGGCCAAAAATGGAAAGAAAAAACTTATAAAAACAAATAATTAAATAAAATATATATATGATTACATGATCAGTTCATCAAATTTAATTTAAAATTTAAAATTTAAAATGTAGAAAAGTATTATTTTCAAGATTTAGAACTGTGTAATTTAATAAAATGTTCAATGAAATGGGTTTCATGAATGAATTCAACTGATTTTTTTTTTTTGTCTGGATTTTCGCCGCCGTTGAAACTTAAAAAACAAATATCGCCGCCGCAACAACCGCCGTAGGCGGTGGTCGGGGGGTTTTGTATCCGTACAGAATGTGGGGCCTACTGACCTTTCAATTTAAACCATTGTTTTTTCTTTCTCTTTCTTGATCTACATATGGTTTTGGAGCCGTACTTACTGTATTTACATTATTAATTAGACTAATGATTTGGATTAAATTTTAATTGTTTATTAGTATCTTGTCCCCTTTAATTGGGATAGAATTGACTTGTTTTAGGAGAAATTAAGCTTAATTTTTATAGTAATGATAATCGTGAAAGAGCATTATAAAAGGATTTCTAGTTGAAACCGAAACAAAGTTCTCACACTCTAACCCACAAAATATATAGCTTTAGACTTTAGTGACATATGATAGTGAATCAATACAAATACATATATGAAAGAGTGATCGATGTGAACCATCATGAAGTAACTTAAGTGGTCAAAGGGGTTTTTAGGTACTTGAAGTGACGAGTTCAATTTATGATGGTCGTCTATCTATAAATTAATTTCCTACGATTTTTTTGACAATCTTTATATATATAGAGAGAGAGAGAAAGAGAGAGATTTTCTTGACATTCAAATGTTGTAAAGTCAGACGGACATTAGTCGAGATGCATATAAACTGATATGAAATGATCGATGTGGGTTCAAACCCAAACCTATATAAACTAAGGCCTTTGAGTTTTTATTTTTTATTTTTTTTAGTATAAATTTGAGAACGGGACAACAAACCCTACACGCTCTAAAATAATATGAAAGCTAAATACCACTAAACAAGACAATCAACGTGTCTCCAACTTTATAAGCCTAGCTAACATAGACACATGTGCTACTATTCTTCGTTTGAGTCTGGTTAGACTAACCTAGTATGGCGTAAGTATTAGTAAAATGAATATCTACTTCAATACCAAGGAAGAAGCTCAAATCACTAAAATCTTTCAAGGAAAATGAGCCATTTATATTTTTGATATTCGTAACTGTTTGAGTCAGTTTGCATATATTTCGACTAATATCACGAAACATATACCGTCGAACTCTACGATATTCAGATGTCAAGAAAACCAATAAAAAATTAATTCATATGTAGAAAACCACTATGGATTGAACCAAACACCTCTTAGTTTCTTAACATCTTATTGATCATTAGGTCACTCCATGATAGTTCACCAATAACATTTTTTAATGGTAAGATGATCATTTTCTGCGACAACAATATCCTCAACGTAAACGAGTAAGAAAATAATAGTTGTTCCATTAACAATGTTGTAGGCTTTTTACCCAAGATGTGAGAGAATATGGGGTTCCACCTCAAAATCAATTGGCAATGAGAGGAGTAACTCATATCTCTTTTATATTGATGTTGGACTCTCCCACTTTTCAAATGTGGGATATTTGTGAGATCCTAACATGTACCCTCAAGATGGTGCCTCTTTTGGGCTCACCAATCTTGAATCGGATCACCCGTTTGAGCTTTATGGGCTCTGATACCATGTGAGAGAATATGAGGTTCCACCTCAAAACTAATTGACAATGAGGGGAGTATTTCATATCTCATAACATAGGTACGTAGCTGAATAAAAAGCATCCCACCATTACGTAGAGTTTAGACCAATTTTTGATGTCTTGGAGGGAAGATTCGAACTTGTAACCTCATGATTACTAGGTCGTGTTAGAAAAATAGAATGTTTCATTTCATTTAAGAATGAAACTTTCATTTATCCATTAAGTTGGTCTATTAAGAAAATTGTTTTCAATTGATATGTTATTGAAATGTTGTTTATGAGATTGCACTACAAGAAAAATGCCCTATGGCGACGGAATTTGATTGCTCCGTCGTCATAGCTATTTTTCTAATTTTTTAAAAACTCTATGGCGACGGAAAATCCTTGTCCGTCGCCATAGAGATCCCGCCGAAACGAAAATTGGGGGGAAACCCTAAAATCTATGGCGACGGAACATAATCCGTCGC
>JBBMEF010058685.1:0-11867 GCA_037832685.1 Sicyos baderoa | reverse complement strand
CCCCCCCCCCCCCCCCCCCCCCCCCCCCCCCCCCCCCCCCCCCCCCCCCCCCCCCCCCCCCCCCCCCCCCCAAAAAAAATAAAGAATATTCGGCAACAGTTTTATATTTATATTTAGCTAACTAAGCCCACTCTCTCAGACCACTCCCAAAGTTGATCAATCTAGTATTGGCCATATCTAATGCTGTGAATGGCAGCTAGAAGTATACTGGAGATAATGATGTTTTACAAAAATGAACAAGGTATAAAGTCTACTATATTACAGAAGAAAGACAAACAACACTATCTATTATCATTAGCCTCTATAGAAAGATAGTAGGATTATTTTTTGTTTGTTTGTTGTTGGGTCAGGGTGTTCAATACTCACTATGTCGACCAGGTGCAGTTTGTACTGTAAAGAAGTAAATAAGAAATCTCAGAGAAGTTAAGGCCCGTTTTATAACCATTTGGTTTTTTGTTTTTGGTTTGTGAAATTTAAGCCTATAACAACTATTTTACCATATGTTTTTTTCCTACTTGGATATCTACCTCTCACCTATATTTGTAGAAACCAAACCAAAATTTGAAAACAAAAAAAAAGTAGCTTCCAAAAGTTTATTTTTGTTTTTAAAAGTTGGTTGGTATTCTGTTAGGTATCTGTTCTACTCAGATTAGCGGAAGCACAGAAATAGGATTCACACACAAATTTAGATACCAACAAGAGCCTAAACAGCCTCGATATGTTTATATATTGATAAAGATAGATAGATGTCTCAATACTTGGACTACACAGCAACAGATAATCGAAATACAAAATGAAAGACAAAATAAGATACTAGCTGACCGGTGATTCGAGAGCACCGGTGACTCTCCTCCAAGCTGCTACCCTTCAGCCTTCCCAAAACAATGCACACCTTCTTCAGGCCCTCTAGGATCTTTAAATAACCAATTCCTCAACGGATCCAGCCTGTCCTTCCCTGCTCTTCTAACGGTTGGCCCCACTGTCAGACCCCTGTCCTGGGTCTGTGCTTTTCTTCCTCCTGGTGTACGTATAAATCACGGGTGGGGTCCCTTCCTTAGTCGCACGTTCCTCTTTTTCTTTTCTAGCATACGTCTTTAGGATCGGGTTGCTTACATTACCCTCCGGCTTAGAAAACACCTTGTCCCCAAGGTGGAATTCAGGGAATTGCAATTGCATGAATTGAACCGATTCCCATGTCGCTTCCTGTTCAGTTTGTCCCTTCCATTGTACGAGCCATTCATCCACCCCTTGATCCGAGTTCCATCGTATCCCTAAGACCTTCTCCGGATCTGCGATCCATTCAAACTCCTTGGTCAGAATGGGAAAGTCATGATGGATTTTCTTTCCTGGACCCAAGCACTTTTTCAACTGTGACACATGAAACACATTATGAATAGTGGATTGAGGGGGCAGCTCCAGACGATATGCTACCTGTCCTATACATTCGCTCACACGAAAAGGACCAAAGAACCGTGGAGCTAGTTTCTCACAACGACGTTTCGCCACTGACCTCTGCCTGTAAGGCCTCAACTTCAAAAACACCATGTCCCCTTCTAAGAACTGAACTTCTCTTCGATTTTTGTCTGCGTAACGCTTCATTCGTTCCTGAGCCACTTGCAATCGTTCCTTTAACGCGACTAGCGCTAAATCACGCTCGGTCAGCTGTTGTTCAACCGAGTCATTACTAGTCTTATGTTCTCCATAAGATATAAGAGCTGGTGGCGGTCTTCCATACACGATCTGGAACGGGGTTGCTCGAATAGACACATGGAAATTCGTATTATACCAATATTCCGCCCATGACATCCACCTTGCCCACTGTGTCGGATGTTCGCTGCAAAAGCAACGCAGATACACCTCCAGACAACTGTTCACTCTTTCAGTCTGGCCGTCAGTTTGTGGATGAAAAGCGGTGCTTCTTTTGAGTTTCGTTCCTTGGCATTTGAACAATTCAGTCCAAAAGTGGCTTAAAAATTTTTTGTCGCGATCCGACACTATTGACTTCGGGAATCCATGTAATCTGACCACCTCTTGAATGAAACTTGCAGCTATGTCTTTGGTCGTATAGGGGTGGCGCAGGGTGATAAAGTGCCCATACTTACTCAGGCGATCCACTACCACTAATATTGAATTCTTTCCTTGAGATGTTGGCAACCCTTCAATGAAATCCATTGATATATCCTCCCAAATTCTTTCCGGTATATCGAGTGGTTGTAAGAGGCCTGCTGGTGATCTGGCTTCATTTTTGTTTCTTTGACAAATCTCGCACTCCATCACATACTTCTGCACATCAGCTTTCATCCCTTTCCAGAACAGTTCCCCTGTCAATCTCTTATAGGTTCTTAGAAATCCCGAATGCCCGCCCATCACCGAATCATGGTACGTATGTAGTATCGTTGGTATAAGAGGGGATGTCTTTGAAACGACCATTCTGCCTTTATACAATAACTTGCCCTGTATCACCTCAAACTTCGGGTGCGTCGTAGGATCATTCTCCCATTCCTTCTGTATCTTCATTAGCTCTTCATCCGCTGTGACTTCCCGATGTATTTGATCCGTGTCGATCAATTTAGGAATAGATAAATGAGCCAGCTCGACCCTATGGGGCAGTCTTGAGAGTGCATCAGCTGCCTTGTTCTCTAGCCCGGGTCGGTATTCAATATCGAAATCGTATCCGAGCAGCTTAGAAACCCACCTCTGGCAATCGGGTTGAATTTCGGTTTGCTCAGTGAGGAAGCGAAGGGCTCGTTGATCCGTGCGAATGAGGAACTTATGGCCCAACAAATAGTGCCGCCATTTTTGTACTGAAAGCACAATTGCCATCAATTCCCGTTCGTATATGGATTTGTTTCTTGCCAGCTGAGTAAGCTTCTGGCTGAAATATGCTATAGGTCGCTTGTTTTGGGATAACACAGCCCCCAACCCTGTGCCCGAAGCATCAGTTTCTACGACAAAAGGTAGTGAGAAGTCCGGCAAGGCTAGAACCGGAAGTGTCACCATTGCTTTCTTCAATGTCTCAAAAGCCTCATTCGCTATTTCGTTCCACATAAACGCGTCTTTCTTAAGTAGGTCTGTCAATGGTGAAGCCAAATTACCATAATTCTCCACAAACCGCCTGTAGTAACCTGTGAGCCCCAGGAACCCCCTCAGTGCTTTTATGTTTTTTGGCGTTGGCCATTGCAACATTGCACTTATCTTACTCGGATCTGCCTCAACCCCCTTGCACGACACCCAATGTCCAAGGTATTCGCACTTCTCCTGAGCGAACACGCACTTCTTATGATTGGCAAAGAGGGAATGTTCGCTCATGGTTGCAAATACAGCCCATAGATGTTGCTCATGTGTCTCAAGATCGGGGCTGTAAATGAGAATATCGTCAAAAAAAACAAGTACAAACTTGCGAAGATAGAAACGAAAAACCTGATTCATTAGGCTCTGGAACGTGGCAGGGGCGTTGGTCAACCCAAACGGCATGACGAGGAACTCGTATTGCCCTTGGTGTGTTCTAAACGCGGTCTTACTGATGTCTTCTTCCTTCATTCTAATCTGGTGATAACCTGACTTAAGATCAAGCTTTGTGAAGACCTTAGCTCCATGCAGCTCATCTAAGAGCTCTTCAATCACTGGGATGGGAAACTTGCTTGGTATGGTTTCTTTGTTCACGGCCCTGTAATCTACACAAAACCTCCACCCTCCATCCTTCTTTCTCACCAACAATACAGGGCTGGAAAACGGACTATGACATGGCCTGATGATCCCCGATATCAACATTTCATCAATCATCCTTTCTATTTCGTTCTTCTGCACATGAGCATACTTATATGGCCGGACTTGAATAACCTTACTTTCGTCCTTCAGGCGGATGGGATGATCCACTGCTCTCGGAGGAGGCAACCCTGTTGGTAGTTCGAAGATATGTTTGTAATGGTCAATGATTTCTTGTGTGCTCGGCGGAACTATTACTTCTTTCTTTGCGGGTTCTTCGCGTGGATCCTCTTCTTCTGATTCACTGTCTAAGTCCACCACTTCGACCAAATAGCCTAGATCATCCTCCGACATGGATTTGGACAGAACCTTCAACGAAACTTCCGCTTTGGTCAAGGACGGATCTCCCTGGAGTGTTATCGGGCCTTGCTCTGTTTCAAAAGTCATCTCGAGCTTCTTCCAATCTACCCGCATGAGCCCCATCTTTCTCAGCCATTGCATCCCCAGTATAACATCCACTCCTCCTAAGTCTAGAGGCAAATATTCCTCTGTTATCTGCAGTTGTTGGAGTTCCAACGGTACCGCCTTGCATATTCCCTTCCCTTTTACAGCCATTCCGGTCCCCATTACAATCCCGTAATGTGAAGTCTCCGAACGTTGTAACTTGAGTTCCTCGACGATTGGTAAGGCTATGAAGTTGTGGGTTGCTCCGCAATCTATCAATACTACAACCTCCTTCCCCTTAAGGACTCCTTTCAGTTTCATCGTGCCTGGAGTAGAGAAACCGATAACTGAACGTATGGCAAGCTCTGCGTTTTCCACCAACTCTTCTTCTGCGTTAACTTCGTCTTCTTCATCCCACTCCGGTCCTTCTACTTCTACCTCGATCCCGTTAATTACTGTCAACACCCTGAGTTCTCTGCTTATCTTTTCCTTGCACTTGTGGCCTATAAAGAACTTTTCATCACATTTATAACACAACCCCTTTTCCCTCCTCAGCTGATATTCCGCGTCAGGTAGTCGCTTCTGACTCGCTTCTTTTCGACCATTACCTCCCCTGTCAGGAATCGTAATCGTCTTCATAGGAAACGCCTCTCCCTGTGGTTGGTTAGGATTTCGGTTGGCTGCATTAAAGACGTTTGGTTTCTGGGCTGGGTTCGATCCCCACTTCTGGTTTTTTCCCACGCTGGCCCACGAGTTTTTTGCAGTCCGCTTGTCTTCAATTAATTGGGCCTGTTCCATTATTTCCTCCAGATTCTTGGGTTGGCGACTTATCACCTTGCTTCTTAACAGCCCATTTAGTCCATTCAGAAACACGCTCTCTAGGACCTCTTCCTCCAAGTTGGGTAACGGAGCCGATAACACTTCAAACAAGTGAATGTACTCAGCCAACGTTCCATCCTGCTTGATCGCTAAGAGCCGGGCACACAGCGTCCCTTCTTGAGTTGGCCGGAAACGAACGTACAGTCTACGTTTCATTTCGTCCCATGTTTTAATCACATATCGGTTGCTTGCCCACCTGAACCAGTCGCACGCGTCCTTCTCAAAACTCATAACGGCTACATTTACGATCTCTTTTTCCGACAGCTGATGTATCTCGAAATACCGCTCGGCTCTGAAAATCCACGAGTCTAGTTCTGGCCCAGCAAAAACCGGCATATCCAGTTTTTTAAGTTGCCTTTTCTCCCCTATACTGGGTTCTTTTCGTTCTCCTTGTCCATCGTCGTCGTCTGGGGGCCTCGAATTTCTGCTATTACCCGCTTCCTTTTCCTTCATCTTGCGACTCGACCCGTCCGAAACCATGGAGGCTTGTTTGGAACGGTCACTGGCTATCTCCGCGAACAGCCGTGTTATAGCCTTATGGTTATCTTCCATCCCTTTTGAGATTTTGCCAACTTCCTTCCCAATCGCCAGCAGCTCATCCTTGACTTCTCCCACCACCTTCTCATTCATCTCCACACGCTCCTCTAGTTGTTTGCTCGCCATACTTCTCGTCCTTGCCAGGGTTGTCACTTGCTCTGATACCAATTTGTTAGGTATCTGTTCTACTCAGATTAGCGGAAGCACAGAAATAGGATAGATAAAGATAGATAGATGTCTCAATACTTGGACTACACAGCAACAGATAATCGAAATACAAAATGAAAGACAAAATAAGATACTAGCTGACCGGTGATTCGAGAGCACCGGTGACTCTCCTCCAAGCTGCTACCCTTCAGCCTTCCCAAAACAATGCACACCTTCTTCAGGCCCTCTAGGATCTTTAAATAACCAATTCCTCAACGGATCCAGCCTGTCCTTCCCTGCTCTTCTAACGGTTGGCCCCACTGTCAGACCCCTGTCCTGGGTCTGTGCTTTTCTTCCTCCTGGTGTACGTATAAATCACGGGTGGGGTCCCTTCCTTAGTCGCACGTTCCTCTTTTTCTTTTCTAGCATACGTCTTTAGGATCGGGTTGCTTACATATTCACCTACTTTCTTAAGGAAAGATGAACATATTGTAGGAAGTGTGGAACACATTATAGGGAATTTGAGTGAGAATAGGCTTAAATTTCAAAAATCAAATGGTTATCAAACGGGATCTAAAGGTTACAATTCCGATTACCCAGTAGGATAACTAGCTGGACTTAAATAGCAAACTAGAATATGAAAAATAATATATTTTCCAAACAACTTCTGATAGGAATAAGGATCCCTATTAAGGTCAGACTCATATTAGTAAATAGTTAGAAAGTTAGTAAGGGAATTTGGTTATAAATAAGAGAGGGTGGGTAGTGAGGTGGTATGTTTGTATTGAGTGGGTATTCTAGAGCTTGAGTTATCTCAAGATTAAGGAGGGTCCAAGTAACCTCAAATTACTTGGTTTATCTTGTATTTCTTTATATTTATCTTCCAAGTATTGAATGATTGTATTGATAGAACCAGCATCAATACCCTAACCAACTTCTTGAGATAACCAAGCCCTAGAATACAAACCAAGTAATTTGAGGTTACTTGGACCCTCTCTCATCTTGAGATAACTCAAGCCCGAGAATACTCACTCAATACAAGCATATGCCCTTAATAGGGATCCTGTCAACTTTCTGATGGAACAAACACAAGAAAATATAGGTAAATAAAAGTCAAAATGTACTAGGTCAATAAGGCAATTGGAAGATCTCTAAGCTTTCAAGAGGCTTGGAACTCACTCATAACTTGAACACACTCAATAGACAAGAAGATCAGTCAAAGAATGATAATGATAAACAATAAACATATATTGAGGAGAAAAAGAAAAAAAAATGAAAACGCTCTCTCCTCTCTCCTCTCTCTCCTCTCTCTCCTCTCTCTCCCCTCCCTCTCTCCAGACCATCTCTAACATCTCTGACATTTTCTCCATGGCTTCTGATCAGAATTCGTGGATTCAGTCCTCCAAATCTGTGCAGATTGATTGGAAAACCTTCACAATCTCCTTCGACGAGCACTTTCATGGTAGCCACGCTCTGATTACGGAAAAAACCCGGCATTCATCGGAATCGATCTCCATCACTTGGAAAGCTCTGTTTTGGTTGCAATCGGCATTTGAATCGCTGCGAATTGATCCCTGCAATTACAAGTTCTACCGAAAATTGATCGGCGATAGTGATACAATTTGGCTGGAAAAATTAAACAATAAGAGGGGCTATTTTGTCGAGCTCTCCTTGCTCTCACACCATGGCTGGCGGAGGAAAACAGTGATTCCCTCAGGTGACAATAAGCATGGATGGTTCCTTTTTTCCTCCTTAATCTCGGACTACCCACGTAAACAGAGCAAGCAATTGAGCCCGGTCGCTCCGGTCCAGTTGATTCCGGCCACCCTTGTTCAGGTTTTTCCGGCACCCCCTGTTCTACAACCTCCGACCACATCTGCGAGTGAGACATTGGTTTCGAACATTAACCAATCAACCCCTGCTCCTATGGCACCGATATCTCCTTGTTCTTTCCCCGGTTCATCTTCGTTTATTCACTCTGGCTCACCATTCGATAATTGGATCATCGTTTATCGGCAGCACCAACACGATAATTGGCACGCCATTAAAGAAGCCATTAAATTGACCTACTCCTGCCGATGTGCCATCAACCCATTTTAGGCGAACAAAAGCTATCATCGAACTATATGACCAAAGCCTCTCTAATCGACTGGCCGCCTCACCTGATTGGCTAATTATTGGTGCTTACTATTTGAAATTCTCTCGGCTCTCCTCTGCAACTATTCAATTAAATCGGAAAACGTTCTCGTATGGTGGTTGGATTGAAATCCTCGACTTACCCTGTACTCTTTAGAATTTGAATGTCTTTCAATTCATTGGCGATTTGTGTGGTGGCTACAAGGCTACCTCCAAACATACCGAGAGATGGCTAGAATTGGATATTGCAAAAATCAGAGTTTCACCGAATCAATCCGGCTTTCTACCTGCGTTTATCTGCTTGCCGGAATCACTCGTCGGAGAAGCGATTATTGTCAGAATCAAAGGTTTGTCGACAGGAAAACTGGGTTCCGATGAAGTTAATGTTTTGGCTCCATCTCCGGCAAAAAATCAGGGGAATGTAATTGGACAAACTCCAAGCAGTTACGCACAGGTAATTTCGCAATCTTTGCCTATTGAATCACCCTCAATCCAGTCGCAAATTCTTGGTTTTCGGCAAGCAAATGTGCCCGTTACTCCTGACGTGTACGTTCCCTCGCTCCAGGTAATCAATCCAGTTATTTTTCCCTCCATTAAAGAATCTTTTATGCAACAGCCGCTCCCGCCTTTGCCGATTCAAATCTCCATCCCACCAACGGTCAATACAACTTCTTCTCATTCCCCCGCTCTCGCTTCGACTACTTCCCAGCTACCAGAGTCTTTGATTCCAACATCCTCTTCCCCTATTTCCCCATCTGGTCGATCAGCTGATATTAAAAATACCCAATCCCCTTCCTATTCTCAGCCTACACTTTCCTCTATCACCTTTACAAATTGCCCATCCAACCTACAGCTGCTCCCTGCCCATTCTTCGGCTTCTTCGTCCAATCCACTTCCATTTATGTCGAATGAATCTGACACATATCTTTTAAGCCCTTACTCTAGTCATTCCCCTCGTTTATCTTTCGACCCTCAGCCTTTTGACCCTGCGGTTTTTGGGGATGATCCACAAATTTTCTATCAACAGACATTGGCTACTCTGCCACCACTGCCATCAGACCTTATGTCTCCTCATGGAAACCCCCCAATTATTGACAATGATCATCCGCCCTCAGATAACAGCAACCCACCCCATCCCCCTCTCCCTCAGTCTCGTGCAACCAATCCATCTCTCCATGAAATTGCATCCTTCCTCCAATAATTTGGTCTTGGTATCGTGGCCCTCCCTTTTCAGCCCCTCCCCACCCCTCAGCCGAAAAAACAACCTGCCCATCACAACCCGTCATTGACGAAGCCACGACTACAACGTGAGCTTTTGAAGCTACAATCATCTATAAACTATGAAAAAAAAAAGCTACTTTGGCTTGTTTGGAGGGTGACATTGTGGAATCATGAAATTCATCAGCTGGAATGTAAGGGGTTTGTGCTCTAGGACTAAGAGAGCTTTGGTTAAGCAGTTTCTTCAACAACATAATCCTGGAATCGTGCTTCTTCAAGAAACAAAGCTTAACAGTATAGATGATGTTTTAGTTAAATCAATTTGGAGTTCTTCGTTCATAGGATGGGCTGCTTTGGATGCAGTGGATCATTGTGGTGGTATCCTTATAATGTGGAGTGAGCCGGTCTTTTCTATTACTGAGGTTATTGCGGGTCTTTTTACTTTGTCGGTTCATGTTAAATTGGCTGATGGTTTTTCTTTCTGGCTTTCTTCGGTGTATGGGCCATCTGGGTCTGAGTATAGTGATTCTTTTTGGCAGGAGTTTGATGATTTGGCTGGCCTGGGTGGAGAGAGATGGATCATTGGGGGGGATTTTAATGTCACTCGATGGTCATGGGAAAAATCACATGACCATGTGATTTCTAGAAGTATGAGGACTTTTAATGAAAAAATATTGATGCATAACTTGTTTGACATCTCGCTGCAGAATGGTTGTTTTACTTGGTCGAGTTTTGGACCGGTAC
This sequence comes from Sicyos baderoa, assembly GCA_037832685.1. Lineage (NCBI taxonomy): Eukaryota > Viridiplantae > Streptophyta > Magnoliopsida > Cucurbitales > Cucurbitaceae > Sicyos > Sicyos baderoa. Next base: position 2,057 of record JBBMEF010058685.1, on the reverse strand, counting down.
AGTATCTATCTCGCCTGGATAGATTTTTGGTCTCTCATGGTTGTTTGGATAAATTTGGGACAACTTCTCTCAAGAAACTGCCTAGAATTACTTCTGACTACTTCCCTCTTGAGCTCTCCTTTGGAGATATTGTTTGGGGCCCATGTCCTTTTCGTCTTGAGAATCATTTTCTTGCCAAGTCATCGTTCAAAACTCTTGTGGATGATTGGTGGAACCAAAATCCTATTGTGGGTTGGCCTGGCCATGGTTTTATGATGAAGCTGAAGGGTCTGAAATGTGTGATCCGGAATTGGGATAGAGAACACAGGCTTGATGAGATGTCTCTCCCTTCCTTATATTTGACCCTGGAGAGTCTGGATAGTTTGGAGGAGACAGATAACCTTTCTGATCTTCAGTTAGAATCGCGGCATACAATCAGAGTACAAATTGAGAATGAAACGGCACGTGAACATATTGCTTGGAAACAGCGTTGCAAAGTTCAGTGGCTTCGAGACGGGGACGAGAACACCAATTTTTTCATAGAATTGTGGCAGCTAGAAGAATAAAATGCCTCATTTCTGAAATCTTGTCGCAAGCTGGTACTAGTCTTTTATCAAATGCAGACATTGAAGCTGAGTTTATTGATTTCTTCACTTGTTTGTTTACTAAAGAATCAAAGATGACTCACCCCGTTTTTTGCCGAATGGATTGGATTGGAGTCCCATCTCACCAGATATGGCTGGTGATTTAGAGATCCCCTTTACCGAGGATGAGGTTTTATTAGCGGTAAATCAATGAGGCTCCAATAAAACGCCTGGCCCAGATGGATTCACAGCAAATTCTTTAAACTTTTTTGGGATACTTTGAAAGCCGATTAGCTTGCTGTTGCAATTGACATCTTTCATACTGGGATTATTAATGTCTCCTTGAACGAGACCTATATTTGTTTAATTGCTAAGAAGGTGGATTCCAAATCTGTTTCTGATTACAGACCAATCAGCTTGGTGCCTTGTGTTTATAAGATCATTGCTAGGGTCCTTTCTAACCGTCTGAAAAAGATTCTTTCATTTACTGTTTCTGAGCAACAACTTGCTTTTGTTGAGGGCCGTCAAATTTTGGATGCATCACTAATGGCCAATGAAATTATTGACGACTGGACTGTTCACAATAAACCTGGTGTGGTTCTAAAACTAGACATTGAAAAAGCATTTGACACTGTGGATTGGGACTTTTTGGATGGGGTCTTATGTGCTAAAGGCTTCGGCGCCACTTGGAGGAAGTGGAGGAAGTGGATGCATTTCTAGTGCCAATTATTCCGTCATTATTAATGGACGTCCGCGGGGGAAAATTATACCAACTAGAGGCATTCGACAGGGTGACCCACTATCGCCTTTTTCTTTTTATCATTGTATCTGATTGCCTTAGCCGCCTTTTGTCACATAGTGCTGCTATTGGAAGGATTAAAGCTCACCCGGTTGGTTTGTCGAATTTCAGTATTAATCACCTCCAGTTTGCTGATGATACTTTGTTGTTCTCCTCGTCTAATAACCATGCCCTTGAGTGGTTGTTTAGGGTGATTAAAATTTTTGAACTTGCCTCGGGTGTTAAAGTTAATTTGAGCAAAAGTGAATTTATTGGGATCCATGTTGATCCTACTTCCTTGGAATGGATTGCCTCTCATTTTGGCTGCAAGCAAGGCACTTGGTTTGGAACCCTATTTTTGAACGAATGGAAAAGAAGCTCCATAATTGGAAGTTTGCCTTTATTTCAAAAGGTGGTCATCATACGTTGATTCAAGCTACACTTGCAAGTATGCATGTTTATTTTTTCTCTCTTTTTCAGGCTTCGTCGACTGTTGTCAAACGATTTGAGAAACTCTTGAGGGATTTTTTTTGGGAAGATGTAGAAATTCAAGTGGTATCCATAATGTGAATTGAGAGACGGCTCAGCCACCAAAACTTCTTGGTGGCTTGGGTATTGGCAACTTGAAACAACAGAATTTTGGTCTCCTTGCTAAGTGGATTTGGCGCTTCATTCATGAGCATGGTGCTCTCTGGAGGAGACTCATTGACGCCAAA